>PNEQ01113445.1:0-78304 GCA_003012365.1 Medauroidea extradentata
TGAATCCACAGAACTGAATCAAAGTGGCGGGAAAACTACAGGAAGTGTATGTACATCCTGTACACATATCAGTGCTGCTGCCTGGCGAAAGGGTAGCAAAAATAGCAGTATTAGTATTTTTTGGACTAATATTTCTCTGAAATTGTCAAAATGTATCACATCACCCCACAGTATCACATCACCCCGTTTGACGGTACCAGTAGTTGACATTTGAAAAAATTATTGTTTGGCTACTTCAGTGAGCAATAACCAAATGAGTTTAAAGTGGACACAAAACACTACATAATAATAATACATATATTTACAACTTAATTAGGGATTTTGGAATGTAAGTTAATGTATTCCCACTAACTAGATACGCCTAGTATACAACACAAAATTGTCTCACACTTTGTTCTCTAGCCTTGCGCATCTAAGGATGTCTTGAAATGATAACTCAAACGATCACCTCAACTAATCAGAGTTGGCTCTGGTAATCTTCCCAGTATTTGTGACCTCAACACTACACTGACATCTGACTCGACAACCCTAAATATTTGTTTTGCATCAGTACAAGACTTCAAAGCCATGACGTCTGCTTCAGTGTTATTTACATGTTGAATTATGTAAATGTACTTATAAAAGGTTATTTTCCCTGGAAAATGCGCTATAACATAATCCCCTTTTTCAACATTTAGTAAATTATCTTCCCACTCATCGTCGGAAGACCAATCGTCAAGGCTTTCCCCTGAAGGCACCCACTCTTCATCTTAAGTTTCAGAAGAAACTTTACATAAACCTTTCCTTTCTTCTGCTTTTTCTTGTTTCCTTGCTGCTGCTTGTATTGTCAACATTTTTTTTTATTATATAAAACCCATTCCTTAGAAGCCACAACACCAGGTGTCTTTTCCTTCTTCACTTTTTTTTTTTACCTGTGGGCTAGGCCAAACAAGTGCTCGCTTAGATGGGGATGGAATTATTTTCCAACCAGATGTTTGCCGAGCATTTTTTACCATCTCATTGTCCAAAACTTTAGGCGATTCTGTGTGTCAGGTGAATCTTGTGTGGTTCACCCGCTTTCACCTATGACCTTTAACACTTTGTTTCCTCCTGAAGTTAAACCTTGCTCTTCTTCTGGAGATGAACCTATGTTTTCTGTGCTCTTAGAGCTGACCTCTTGTCTGTTGACTTCTTCTGGAGACAAATCTTGCATGTTTTCTGTGTTATTAGATCTGACAACTTGCCCACTAAATTCTTCTAGAGATAAATAATTATTTTCTGTTCTCTTGGATTTGACCTCTTGTTCGTTAACATCACCTCTACTTTCATTTGGGTCTCCATTTGGTATCACATGACTTGTTTCAGGAATGTTGGTATTTCTTTGATTTGATCCTGAAACTTGATTGTGCATTCTCTTCCATAAATAAAACAATGAATGATCATGAATATCACCCTCCCAAATGTCGTGTGATTTTTTGAAGGTTTCTAGCTTATCTGCACCAATCTCTTCTTCCAAAACTTTCAGTGCCATAATAGGTTCATCTGAAGGAGTACTCATTGTTTCTGAAACTGCAAGAGGATCCCTTGATGGAAGTTTCGAAAATTCAACAGCATATGGATTCCATGGAACCAAGCCACACTTTGTAAATCAATTTTGTAGCATCTGGGGTGTCACAGTTTCTGGAAGAACTTCATTTAGCAGTGAGGAAATATCACGTTTCTGAATTGTGGGAGAGTGTAGATGATGAAGATGCCATTCGTGAACATTCTGTCGCCAAGCTTCTTTCATACTGTATGAAGCGGGTAGCATTTGGGAAGAGAGCTACCAAAATTACACTGTTTTCTTCACAATACATGCTTGTATGTAATGTTAAGTGTGAAGCATGACCATCAATAAAAAATAAAATCGCCGGGCGAGATATTTTCTCAGTTTCAAGGCAGGGTGAGAAAACATTACATAGGTATTCAAAGAATAGTTCCCCTGTCATCCACCCAGAATCTGATTTTCCTACTCCCCAATCAGGAGGCATACTTCTGGCAATGGGAGGTGTTTCCAGTAACCAGAACAGTTAAGAATTCTTTTTCATTGCTGTTAACTTGTTGATAAACATTTTTGCTTCCTTTTGCTACCAAAACTTTGCCAGCTTTTGTGTTCAAGAAGAAAGCAGTCTCATCAGCGCTGAACACACGCTTCGGTTCACAAAGAATATTTTGGAAATTATGATCTTGAAGATACATGTTGATTTTTTGAAACCATCTACTCACAGCAGTATCTGTCACACTTGCCCTTGTTGATGTAAGATTCTGAGATACCCTTTCTTGTATTTCAGGATTTCGTTTCAAAAAAGAGGTCGTACCATTTCCTACCTGGTCGGCCATCAACAAATGGGTTTGGTGTGTTTAGTTCATTTATTAAATGTTGCACACTGTCCTGTAACTCATCTTTAGTAATAGGAAAACTAGCTTTTGCAACAGACAAAATCCAATAAACCAGTAATCCTTATTCTTTATTAAAAATAGACTGTGGTCTGATGCGACGACATTTTAGAGAAATCCCTTTACTTTTGTTAATCAATGTGGCTCGTGGTACACCATGGAGCCTTGCAGAAGTAGCGAATGGTAATCCTCGCGTTGAACATCTTCTATAAGCTTTTCCATTTGGATTTTGGAATAATCCAACATTTTCCCTTTTACAGGGGGCATTGTTAGCACTGGAACCAGAAACCTGATGTTAGGTACCAGTAGTTGACACCCTTCTATTGCACCAGTGCTTTGACAGTGTCAACTACTGGATCAAGTATTCAGATACTAAAATTTCAACTGTGTGGTTACTTCTCATACAGCAATTTAAACAAATGACTCGTTTCATTAAAAATTTTTTATAATTTATTATTTGTTCCAGTAGTTGACATACCCTGTCAACTTCTGGTGCAACATTGTTTTGTGTGTTCCAGTAATTGACATGCATAAGGGCTAGGAATATTTCGCGAGTTCAATGACCAACATGCTAGAATTCATTATCCTGTGTACACAGAAACTCTACTATTTGTCCTTTACCTGCTACTCATTCAGACAGCAGACAATGAACGAATAGACGGGGCTTGAGTATGCACAGGACATTGAAATCTAGCATGCAGGTCATTGAACTCGCGAATTTTTCCTAGCCCTAATAATTATAACAATCATATAATCACATAACCTCAATCTATTACTGTAATGTATTTAACACAGTGTCTCTAATACTAAAACAACTAAAGTTGTCGCAAAATGTTAAATACAATGCAGTCAGCAACATTATGATGAAACTCACCTTCTTAAATATTTTGACAAGAGACTAGCACTTATCTTTACACATGAATGCACATTATGGCAGCCTATCGCACTCTCACAGGGTGCATTCCAAAAGTCACTAGTCCATCCTAGAGTACACATATCAAGTAAGATAATTCACTGTCAAACATTATTAGGAAAAACCCCTTCACATGATTTTTTTAAAATTAAACAATATGTCAACTATTGGTACACTGTCAACTACTGGTACTGTTACCTACTGGCGTAAAGCAAACTAAAATCTTATTGCTGACCAAGTGTCATGTTATACCGATTATGGCATTGCCCGGGCCGAGTACTCCACTCCCTATTCTAGGGAAAGGGGACGTGAATTACTTGCATGTGCAACAACACATCATTTAATTTCACTCGTAAGTAGTAACAGAAGCAACAAGACTTGATTTTTATCGTACTTGTTTTCTTTTTGGACTGCCATAGTGTCGGAGTTCGTAGAAGTTTGGTTGGACTGCAGTTTAGTAGGACCTATGTTATTCTTTGCAAGGAAATTGACATTGACGTAAGTAACTTCACATTTACCATTTCTAAATATGTAATTGAGATACAAACAAATTACAGTATTTCTTGAAATATAAACATTTGTTCACATCAACGGCTTTCGTTACTTTCCTGTATGCCCAGAGAGATGGTACAACAACAATGGTTAAAAAGTTCCATTGTGTCGCTTATAATAGAGATACCTAGTTATTATCTGATGTTGTACCTCGAATCGTCATGTGTACAATTTTTAAATATTTAAGTTAATATACAAACTAATTACAGTATTTCAGCACTACATGTGGTTACATAAACCAATGATTCTAATCCACGGTGTATTGTTTATAATCCTGTATGCCCCGAGAACTGCTACAATAACAACAATGAAAAAAATTGTTTTTGCCACTTCTGTTACTACTTATATATTCTCTGCTTATATTGTAAGCAGTAAAATGCTGCATTTCAACCAGAACTTCTCTCACGACTCACGGACGCCGCTGGCTCAGCACAGGCTGTTGGCGAATGGCCCACGACCCAACAACATCGACTGAGCAGGGCAACTTTTGGAAACAAGTAATCCTTTTAATCCATCATGATCCAGACAAAGGCGTGTAATTTTCACATCATAATATAATATTAGTTCCAGTAGTTGACCGAGAGGCCATCAGTTGAAATTTCGTACACTGGTAAACTTACTTGCAGTAAAATTTCAAAAACTCTATCGTGAAAATTATTACCCACATGAAATTTCATAAGCGCCTTTAGGCCTAATTATAATAAGTGGAACATGAAAACTTAATAACTTCTCTCAGAATCCTATTCCGCTTTCTGCATTAACATGGATTTCATTTTTAATGAACTCACGCGAATGAAAAGCTTTTACTCAACGACTGTATTTCTAGGTCGTTGCTTTTACTCTACTACGACCACGGTCTAAGAACCTCTTAGACCGTGACTACGACCATAGAAAAAATAAGGTGACTACGATATCCGGAGTAAAAAAAACATTAAGTTTCGGAACACTGCCAGGACAAAAAAATTTTTTGTGCAATCAAGAGTAACGTCAGCAAAAACCGGAATTATAACTGACGTTACATAAATTTATGCTTCCCAGCAGTAACGGAACGCATTGTATGTTGCGTGAACTCTCTTAACTTGTTCTATGACACACAAGAGAAAGTTGGCCTTCAATATTGGCACCACTGCACGTAATTCTTATTTGTAAACAAGTCATTTTATGAACCACAAAGCTTACCGACTAAAAGGCAATGTTCGCAAGAATACCTTTGGCGCCGTTACGAGTTCGTAGGCCCACGTCTAGTTTGTCAAGTTTCCGACGTTCGGCGTCACGGGACTCCGCATCGGAACTTCAGGATGTGGTGGTTGTGACAGACGACGGCGCGACTGTGGCGTGCTGGCACCCGGAGAGGCCATTCCCCTACGAACTTTCGCGGCCGCTACCCGAAGAGGCGCGGGACGAAGTTGGCCATGCGAACGCACTGAACGTGCAGTCGGTGGACGATGTGCGCGAATTGTTCAAGCCGCGGTCCCCCGAGGTAGTGCGGGACCAGCTGATGAGGATCACGCATACAACCAAGCACATTTGGTTCCCAAAGGGCAGGGCGCAATACCGCAAGAAAATCGACGCTGACCGTGAATACCTCTAGAGCCTTCTACTGGTGGGTAGTGCAAGTGAAACATGTGTGCAACTCAGCATTATCATGTTAGACAATTATTCAAATATCAGTATGTATTAAGTGTGGAAATTCATGTGGTTTTGGCAAGGTGTCCATTACTCGTTAAGTGTTTAAAATTGCAACACCTGAGGTTGATAAAGTAGAAAATACAGAACAACACCTAGTAAATTAAAATTTTTAAATAAAGTTTTGTTATATCCATGAGAATAATGTCAGACTCTTATTGATTTATTGTGTCCCATTTTTCATAGTGCCACCTAGAACTTGCCATTACAGAATAACTTCTATAGAATTTTAAGGGCCAGACATAACAGCATGGTTAGGTGGCTGGTCGGGTGGTAACTGGTTAGGTCAGGCCATTGAAAAACCTTATTTAGAGGGCCACAACGAGTCGGGCAGTTCCCAACAATTTTAATTGGCGAGGATGGTGTACCCATCGTCCTGCAAACAAAAAATTAAAAAGTTGAGCTACTTGACCTGAATAGACGCCGGCACACCAGTATGATGTAACGAGGTTATATAAGCCAATCTGTGACCACCAGCGACCTGACCAGGCAATTGTGTTTAGTTCTGAACTGAAATGAATAGATAACCTATAGTTTTGTGGGTGACAGTAAACATTAGTTGGAAATATCTTACTACGCTATAAAAATTTAAAATGCAATAGCCTGCTAAGGCATGTTATTTGATGTTATCTGCTGCAGCATAAGTTGTAGGATAAAACAATTGAATTCCTTTGAAGGATACATTTACATAAAAACACTTGCATAGGTGTCTCCTATATATCACCAAAATAACTACTTATATCAAAGAGTATCCATTCCCCAGAGTACATAAGGGAGACCAAGATGTCACTTCCATGTTACGGCGACTTTATTTCTTGGTCGATTTTAGAGTGGTAGTGGGTGGCTATTCCTGGTCTGAATGCCAACCACACACACATTAAACAAATTAAACTGTGGACAAAAATATTAATTTTTTTGCATGTTGACGTTGTTGTATACAATAAAGCAATATTTTACTAATTTTATTGGAAAAAAAAGATGGTTAAAATTTTCTTTAAAACTGGGAATTTTTTATCTTGGACTGCAGGAAAGTGTGGTGCATTATTTTGCTGTTTGTAAACCACACAGGAAAATGTTACAAAGTTGTGATAAAAGTATTTAAAGAATTACTAGGCTAATAAAATAGGTTATCACCAAAAGTCAGAATACCTCTAATAACCTCTCGCACATATTAAACACTTTTCGTAGCTAAAGAAAAACCATAATTCCACAAGTTCTTGCAGAGTACAAGGTACAACGCACGTTGAAATAAATAAGCGTAAACTAAACACATTTCCGAAGGTAAAAGTACACTAAGATCACACACACGTGCAATTTAAATTTTTTCAAAATGGCAGCCATTTTAACAGTTTTTAAATCAAGCTAACTAGCAAAGGAAACATATTTTATAATTTCATCAAACTGTGTACACATCAAGCACATAGTAAGATAGACTTTTACTCATTTTGTTGCTGTGGTATACACAATGGTGGTCATTTTTTATATTTTTAGTATAGTACGATATATCTAAGGAAAGACTTCTCCAAATTTAGTTTAACTTAGTGCACATATACCACATGTTAAGCTGACTTTACTTTTATGTATTTCAATCATACTATGGTAATGTTTTCAAAATGGTGTCAGTTTTTATATTTTTAGCAAAGTAGGTATGTCATATCTGAGGAAATTTTTTTTAAATTTCTTCAGACTTGGTATATATAGCCTACTACATACAAAGTTGACTTTACTTTTGTGTATATTGATCATAATATCTTAATGTGTTAAAAATTGTGGCCAATTTTATGTTTTTTGCATAGTAGGCCTATTACATATCTGAGTTAATGTTTTTCAGAATTTCATCAGTGGTACGCATCTACTACTATGTACAAAGTTGACTTGACTTTTATGTAGTTCGTTACCCTGTTTTCATAGTTTCAAAATGGAGACTTTTTCATATTTGTAACAGAATATGACATATGTGGGGGAATATTTTGCCCAAATTCATAAATCTTGGTATACAAATACTGCTTAGTAAGTTAACTTAACTTTTGTGTATTTTGTTCAACTTATGTTCATAATTTAAAGCAGCAGACATTTTTATATTTTTAGCATAGAATGTAATATGGAAATATTTTTCTGAATCTTATCAAATTTAGTACACGTATACTAATTAGAGAGCTGACTTGACTTTTGTACATAAGTTATACTTGTTTCAACCAATGTGTATATCTTCATAAATGTGGCCATTTATTTAGTTTCATGTGACTGAAAAAATTTTTTTTTTCCCATTTTTAATAATCTTGATAAATATAGTCTACACAGCTTCGAAAATTAACTTGCTTTTTGATTGTTCTTTTTGTTCCTTTTACATTAAAATGTTCACACTGACATGATTTTTGTTATATTTGGTTAATCATGTGTTAATATTTTTTACAACGGTGGCCTTTTTTTATATTTTTTGCATTACTGTATATGACAAATTTGAGGAAATATTTTTCTGAAATTCATTAATTATGGCCTGCACATTCTACTCTCTCTCTCTATATATATATTTTTTTTTTCCCACTTGATTATATTAAAATAGAAGCCATTTTTTTATAGAATGACATCACAGAACATTTTTTCCCAAATTGTATCAAACTGGGTACATATTACTTAGTAAACTAACCTAACTTTTGTATATTTCATTTATGTCTAAATTAATATTATTATTTCATATTCCTTGAAGTTTGTAAACGTTTTAACTATCAGGGTTAATTTGCATCCTTTTGAGGAAAGTAGGCTTGTCAGTTATGCTAGTAACTTAGTTTTATATTGCAGTACCAGTTTAAAAAAAATACATTTACAAGTGCTACCTTACCAACAATTAAGCCTATTCTGATTTAATGCAATGCATGCTCTTTTGTGATAGTGTAAAAAAGTTTCCAGGAGTAGTAAAACAAGGGTCCTTTTGTTTTATTCTTCAAGACAATTAAAATTTTGTTTTATGGGATTTAGGCCTTTGTAAAAGTATCTTTGCGTTAGTAGCCTACTGCAAATCGAGTGATAGGCTAGTACACCTAATCACTCTTGTCTCAACAGTATCTAAAAATTACTGAATTACGGAAGGTAATGTAAAAGTGGACTTAATGTTTCATCAACAGTGAAGTCTTTAGAGACTTGATTTAATGACAGGAACTGGAAAAGGAGTCGGCCATGTTGTTAAGGCCCGGTCTACAGCAATTTGCATTGTCATAGTTTTATTTTTATATTTGTACAAGACATTTTTTTTTCTTATTTTAGACACAAATTGTGACTAAATCTTGCTCTTAGGAAATTTTTGTATATCTCATAGTTTTAGCATAATGACTTGTGAACCTGAAAATTTGCAGTTTACTATTTTATGTACACCACTAAAACCAAGTGACACACCAAACTGAGAAAATTCACAGTGTATAATAATGTTGTACGTTACAACTTGACATAAACAAAAAGTAAAATATTTTTGTATTTAAATAAAAATTTCAAATTTTGAAATTAGAATTTAAAAATTTAAACAATTTTTTAAAAACACAAAAGTATTTTATTTTTTTGTTTTTATATACGTCAAGTTGTAGCCTAGATCCTTCTTATTCACCAAGAATTTTTTAAGTTTGGTATGGTACTTGATTTTAGTGGCGTACTTAATACATTATTATGCAAAATTTTGATGTTTATGAGTCATTACGCAGAAATTAGGAGAGATACAAAAATTTCGCAAGAGCAAGATTTAGTCACAATTTATGTATACAATAAGAATAAAAGATCTAGTACAAATACAAAAATATTATGATGAAAATTGCTGTAGACAGTGCCCATTAAGGGCTTGTCCTAAGAGTTTTTTTCATACTGGTGACAATAACTCAATATTTTTATAACCAAATGTGTTGAAAAAATTTGAGTCAATGTGCAGTCACACAATGCACAATACCGTGGATGCGTTTTTTTTTCTTCAAAATAATGTACCATTTGTCAGCAAAAAAATATTTTGCTTCATTTTTGCTTATTTTCACGACAAAAAACATGGTATTTTGGGTGATGAAATCTAAAAAACTGTTCAGTACATTTCTACAAAAAAATTCAGCTACAAATTATAACATATAAGTGTCAAAACTGTGGAGGAAAATTTTGATGTGAGTACTAGCAATTAAAAAAAATATTTTCGAAATCACTGCAAAACTCGGTAACAAGGCCGTAAGAGGCCGTTCCAGTGTTTCAGACGCGTGTATGCAACCCGCATTAACCCCATATATATCAAAGCTAATCTTACCTTCGCTATACCAATACAAGTATTACACACATCAACATAATCTTAATTTTTTTTGACGGAGACAGTTGTTCTTATTTTCGCTGCATTCGCCTAAGTATAAAGAATGGTAGACTATACATTTTTCAAAACTTTTCTTTTGTATTAGGTTTGTAATGTAACCGTTTGTTGTACTAAATTTTGCAGAATGCAGCGAAAATAAGGACTGTGTATTTGATAAAATGTTGATATCAGTAATATTCTTATTGCTATAGCGAAGGTAAAATTAGCCTTGATTTATATGTGGTTAATGCAGGTTGCATACATGCGCCTGAAACACTGGAATGGCCTCTTAAGGAAGCATCCCAGCATTTGCGTGGAGCAATTTCGGGAAACCATTTCCTTAAGTAAAACTTTCACTCATTGTAATTTGACCTTTACAACTTCCTTTTTCCACAACTATACATTTTGATCTAATTGTTTATAGAAGTATTAATCGAGAATCAGCCATTGCACATATAACGACCCTCTGATACGTTCCTTCCCCTTCGTCCTGCGCAACGCGGCAGCCAGCTGGCAGCCCACCTGCCCCTTCGCATCTCCCCATCTCCCATCCGCCTCGCCCGCCTCTTTCGAAAGTGAAAGCAGAACAGTTCACAATTGACACTACCAAATGTTGGACGCATGTCTCAGATGTGCATTGCATGGCATAGGGCAGTAGGACACTTGACAACAGCGCATCTGGTGTGAGTTACTAGCCCACACGTGCACTCGCACAACTACTGATGGGAAATGTAGTACGTTTGGCAGACCTAGGTCATTCAGAACTAATCATACAAGTGAACTATTCTTGAGATGCAGTTCCTTCAAACTACTGTATATAGTTCACCATCTGAAAAAGTTTGAGTCGAGATAGGCTATTTGTCATCCTAAATACATGTGCAAAGCTTAAATATTTGTTTAATCTTTAACTTTTTTTGTTGTAATTGTTATGTATACGGTACTTGTTTCAAACTTTAACTGTTTTTGTGTGCCATCATGGATTGCCGATCTGTTTTAACTCAACAACTTCAGAGTACATGTCTAGATTTTATGCTGTTAATCCAGTCCCCAAAGCCTGTGCTTTCCGAATGTTACACGTGATTGTGAATCAGTCTTAATAATTACTAGATTGCTATTTAAAAGAACTCTGCGCCAGAAACGTTCTACAAACATGACATACTGGTACTAACGCACTGCAACTGAACAATGTTAACTCAACCACAAAAATAAGTTATACAGCAACAAAATACAGGTGGCGGCATGTCTTTTATTTTTAAAAATACATATTTAAGTTACCATTTTTTCAATCTTAAAAACATTAAAGAATAAGAATATATGTAAGTTCAATGTGCTCAGTTCACAAGTCGAAGTCGTGGAAGTGGGGAACCAACACAAAACCAACGACGCGAACTACTTCGTTCCTGGAACTATATAGTTTCACCAACATATAGGTTATAATATCTAGGAAGTTCGCAGTCATGATACATGTCCTCGTGTTCTACCATCTCAGTCATTTAGACTAAAACTATGTATGTACCATCATTAATTGCCTATATTCTGTGATTGTTAATAAGATATCTTTTTTTGTTGATTTTAAAAAGTGGCAGGAACTATCAATAATATCTAAAAGAAAAAAGTAACAAGAGTTTCAAAAGTGCTGACAACAACGGTGTAAAATATAATTAACTTTCACTAAATAACATGCATGGCAGCAGTACATTGTCACAACACGACTCGGAAAATAACTGGGCCAGTGCCGGTAATGAAATATAGGTGGGAGGCAAGCCTTTTTTCTTTAAAAATATATAACGTTACTATTTTTTCAATCTTAGCATTTGCAGTGAAACATTAAAGAAAAAAACAGGAGTTTGATATGTTGTCACTGGACAGAAAACATGAAACGAATGATGCGAACTGCATCGGTCCTCAAACTACATACATCGGTCCTCGAACTTCTTGGTTGGCCGATCTAGCACTCTTATGACGGGGAGGGCCTCTTTGGCGAGGGGATATTGTATTGGGGAGAAGAAAAAGTAGTGAGAACAAAAATTGTTTGGAAGTGTGGAGGGGGGAAGCAATGCGCATGCGCAGACAACTGTGATAGCGATCGTCGTGGAGGGGGGGAGAGAATCATAGCGCATGTGCAGTGACTTTCTTGTTCTGCAAACATAAAAGGGAGACATAAGTATAGTTCTTTTTCACACGAGCGAACTAGTTCCGTAGTTCGCTTAACAAACTGGTTCTAAAAGAACTGGTAGTTCAGGCACTACCCATCGCTACTCGCAATGCAATCGGCTCGACCGTATGTAGCAGCTGCGGACACACGTGTATGCCCCAGTGAAAATAATATGAGAAACAGTATTGTTAAGCAGCGTAGGTTTAAAGTTGTTCTGTGAATTTGCTATCCAAGTTTATTAACAATGATCAACATCTTGACGTTTATAATTGTTCACTAATAATGTGCCTATTGAAATAATTTACTATTTCAATCAACAACACTGCGATAGTACGGTACTCTGTAAATAGTTTCAAAATGCTGACACTGCTGGCGATATTCATGTTTCATTATCATGAATTCATGGTTGATGTTGAGCTACTGAAAGGTCGTATAAGCACTTCCAGAGTATCCATTTATTCAAAATATGTCATTCCATTGAAAAATATTACTATTTCAATGAACTTTACTATGGCACTCTTGCAATTAATTTTCAAAAAAGGTCGTTGCGACCGCAAGAATATATGTATTTCTGGCGACATTTTTTTCTTAATTTTTAGCCAAAGAAAGGTCATACATCCATTTCCAGTGTATCTATTTATTCAAAATATATCACTCTATTGAAAAATATTACTATTTCAATAAACTTTATTGCAACATTCTTGCAAATAAATTCCAAAAACTGTTGTTGCGGCCACAAGAATATATACTGTCTGCAATGTTTCTGCTTGATTTCGAGCAAAAAAAAATCATATACAGTAAAACCCTGTTAAGAAGTTTCTGAAGGGACTGAAAAATTTCAACTTCTTAGCTGGGAAAACTTCTTAAAAGTGTCAAATTACAATGGACGACTTGAAGTACACGTCCTCTGACGTCACACCGCAGGGGAAGAGTACTGTAGGAAACAAAGCTTGTTTACAAACATGCTAATTTGTTGGTTGGTGTTGGCAGAAACCAAAAATTTTGTGCACTCATAGACTTGCACGCAAGTGTAAAAAATATAAGTTTCATTTCATAGTTAAGATACGCAAATGCATATAATCAACGTTTGCCTGAAAAAAGGACAATTCCAAACAAATATCAATTTTCTTTACTTACATCTCATCCGGAACATGTGAAGCCAAACGCCTGTTTGAAGGTTATGTTTGGTTGCGGTATCCACGGAGGAAGGAACTGTATCCCACACCAGACTGAAGCTCCACCTCATTTCAAGTCGTCCATTGTATACATAGACATTGTAAAAATAATTCATATTTTTAAGGGTGAAAACTTCTTAAGTGGGAACTCTATTTATTCAAAATACGCCACTCTATTGAAAAATATTACTATTTCTGTACACTTTATTGCGGCATTCTTGAAAACATAACTTCCAAAAACAGCAGTTGCGACCGCAGGAATGTATATTCCCGGTGTGGTTTTTGCTTAATTTTGAGCCATACAAATGTCATATATCCACTTCCAATGTATCTAGTTATTCAAAATATGTCACTCTGTTGGAAAATAGTACTATTTAAATAAACTTTATTGCGGACTCTTGCAAATAACATCCCAAAATGGACGTTGCGAGTGCAAGAATTTATATTACTAGAAACGTTCATTAATTATATTGAACTAAATAAAGGTCGTAGATCCACTTCAATGGCATACTTTCAACAATAATGTGTTTGCTTTTCAAAATAAATGTGTATCACTTTATAAAAACACATAATTTTTGCACCAAAGACAAGTGAACGCCGATTCAATGATAAAAAACTGTAAATTTGGACATTTTAGAGGTTGGGGATCGCTGACAATCTATCAAAATTATAATAACGACCCCTCCGATAAAACGACCCTATTCCCAAGAACCGTGAAGGATCGTTGAATCGGGAGTTGACTATTTGGTTTATCCCACAGCACCAGCTCTGCTTTCCAAAAGTGGCCTGCTTGCTACAGACACTATTCTTTCCTACAATAAAAAATAAAAAGTTAAATTTTGAAGGTTTAGAAATAATGTATTTCTAAATATTATACACAATTACGAAATTGAACATTGTCAGTCATACAATTATTTGTATTTATGATCAAAAATCATGTTCTTTAATGAACTTTATATAATGCTTGTAAAAAGTAATTCTCAGAAATTATACAAAGGAACGTCTTTACTCAATTCTTCTCTTCTTGACAAGTGACCCCAACTGAAACAAAAATATACAAAGTAAATAAGATCAGTTATTATTAGTTGCAATGTAATGCTCACTAAAAGTAATGTATTAAAATGCTTGATTACAATTCTTTCCAACAGGGATGTGCGAGCATGGGAATTTATGTGATGTACTAGCCCTCTAACACTGTCCTTCACTTTTACTCAAGTACCTATGCCCATGTAAGAGAGTTGCAAATCGTAATGGTATCCTCACTCATTTTGCATAAAATTTCAACTAAAGTTTGATAACTGTACAGTGTATCTTTTGAGCATTACATTACTACACAGCAATGCAACTGACCTCAGATCAAATCATCTAATGCACAAACTTTGGAATAACACACTGTAATCACATCTTAAAAACACATTTACTGCACATAACTTACACTTCCCTTAAATGTATTCTCTTAACATCACTTTGCAACACATGCTAAAGAGATATTGTTTGATAATCAACATTCATAACCTAAACCTACTGTGTTTGGCGAACCTGCTAACACATTCGCTACCATGTTGCTGACTAAATTGTGAGTTTTTTGTTTATCAAGTCATTGGCAAATTTTTCAAATGAAAAACAAACTGTTGTACGATCCATTTAGGAAATAAATAACCAGCAGCAACAAGCAAATTAAAAATTTTAAACCATGATTTTTCTTTACTTTCTTGTTGTTACCACAGACTCTTAGAAAAGTTAGTGTCATTGGCTCGAGTGAGGTTATTAAACTACTTAACTTTGTTGAAAAGTATCTACTATTCAGGTACCTGGGGTATCAGGAACCATTATTCACATTGATGGATAGGCCTACAGTTTACAGCTTTTAACATTTAAAAAATGTCCTAGCATTTTGTAATGCTATTGCCTAAGAAAACATGGTAATTCATAGGCAACAGTACTGACAAAAAAATAGTTTTTGGCATCCAAATAAATCTCGAATTGAGTAGTAAGGTAACTCAGAGCTCGTACTCAAAATTTTTTAGTAGTTGCACCTAAAAATTGTGGGGGGAAAACACCAGAATAGTACCAAAGAGAAAGGTGGGATAGGACACTAGGTTACTTATTATAATAAAATTTACAGTAGATAGAGATGCACAAGTACTTTAAAAATTGTACTTGCATGTACGAAAGTACCTATAAAAACATACAGTTGACGGACGACACATTTTTGCATGGTAGTGCGGTGGACAGTGGAGAACATTGCAAGTGGTCCGTAACCAGTATGCTCAGCAGCAAGCTAGGTGGATAGGTATTTGAAAATGTGCTCAGGTAAGTTATCTTATGTTGAGGCCTGGTGGTTGTTTGGATTTGGTAATGTTCTGATGAGTTACGGTAGTTCCCAGTGCTTCAGTTATGCACTACTGAGAGTGTGTGATAAGTCCCTAGCCACTTTGGTGTTGAAACAAGAGTCAAAAGTCAGGTTGTGAGAGGCTGCATGTGAAACAACTTGTTTTACCTGTGGGATTATGCTGGAATGGGTCTACTGCTTATTTGTAGGCCTGTACGATATTTTGATATATTGATACTACCTAACTATCTACATCAAAATCACTGAATATTGTATACTATCTTAAAATATTATTGAAATCACTGATGGCAATACATCAATATTGACAATATACAGAAAACGGGTTTTGTATGTAAACAAACCAATAAATAACTAACAATATATTGATAACATATTACTGAAATCACTGATATATCGCTACGCAATGTACCGAAAATGACTTTGGTATTTAAACACATTAACTATCAATACATTGATAACTACCAATATCGAAACCAAAAAATGTAAACAACATATAACTTTCTGAATATAGATACACATATTGATTTTGTGAAATTATCGAAACCACCAGTGTACCAATATTTTCAATATATTGAAAACACACAGAAACTGACAATACTATTGAAGTTCACAATTTCATCGATATTATTTTCAACCAAACTACTTTATTAAAATTATTGTCGAAATGAGCATTATTATTGAAACTATTATGTCACTGAAATAATGATTGGATGGTAGGCCTATCGTTATTGTACGAGGATGATATTTATGTTTCGTAAATATTCTATATTTTTAAAAGTCATTGCCAATGACTTTTTCAGTTATTTTGCTGCTGATATGTGATATTGAAGATTAGAAAGGTATGTATAATGAAAATAATTAATACCATCACTGGCGCTATTTATGTTTACCATCGGTAAATCTACTTAGCAGCACACTATTTTAGTCAGCTACATACACATTTTATTTTCTTTGCTTTCATTTTACATATTAATACATATAAATTTACAGGCTTCTCTGAAATTTCAATGTCACTAATTGCACTATATTAATTAAACGTGCCGCATTAGCAATAAACACATAAATACTCCAAAAAAATACTGGTATTTTGTTTGCGATTTGAAAAATCAAAAGTTGGTGTTATTGATATACCAAAAAGTTGGTGTTACCTATACACAGTATCTAAAATTTACAGTGTTATCAACACCACTGAAAAACAAAATGTCAGTAGTATTATCAATATCATTGATATACCAAAAAATTATGATGTTATCAATACCATCAGTATACTGAAAATACTGAGTATGCAGTTGAATATAATATTGATATCACAATTTATGATACTGAACAACCCCACTTATTTGGGATCCGCCTTGTCGTAATTTTCTTCCGTCGCAAGGTGTTGGTGTTCAGATCCATGTACCATATTTATGCGCACATAGGCCCCCTATTTTTCCAATAGTTTGACTTAAAAAAAAGGAGGGTGGGGGGAGAGAGAGACCTATGTGAGCAAATAAAAAAAAATAATAAAATTCGTCAACATTAAGTATGTTTTAATGCTGTACTATTTCTAATTTATGTCTTCTGTACGAAAGAAAAAAAATTAAGTTATGAAGTATCACCCAATTAAAAAAAATAAAATAAAATAAAATCTTACATTTGCTAGCACATAATATGGTTCATTGTTTTACGGTAACTTATTTTATACAAACAAATTCAATAGGTAAGAAAAACGCATCACTTCCGTGTATCAAAAGCGTAAACAATCAGCTGTTGGATAGCACGGGTCTGACGGGCCACAGGCTGCCAGACCACGCGGTGTCGAGTTAGGCCGGCCATCCCACGTTATCAAATGTAAACATGTCTGCATGGCTTTCGTGCGAATGAATTTGTTTTAAAAACCGTATTAAGCTTGCTGAATACCGTATTCTCCCATTTACCCCTCGCATCTCCCTTTTTTCAATGACAAATTTGGAAGAGGGAAAAAAAAAAAAAACGTATTGTTGCAGACTTCAGGTAGGCACTGGAAAGCAAATTTGCAGCTAAAATTACAAAATGTATGATGTTCCAAATGTTATATTACGTGTTACACGTACTGTACTTATTACCACCACTCTTGACAGTAACAGACACAAAACAGTTTGAACACGCGGCACTAATATGAGTGCACAAACAATTAGCAACTTGCTGATGAAATGTGAAACAATGAGTCCAAAAACAACGAAATGAACAATTAGTAGTGTAAACTGTAATACAAACATCATTACATCGTACGAGAGTCCACTTGAAGCAATGAAAGCATGAACAACATACGTGAGGAGTGCAACGTGTGATACAACACTAAACACGGGAAGCAAACTAAAATTATTGGCACTATCCGGCCTAAGAAGACCAAAATGTTTAGTCACGACAAACTGTTGACGTTGCTACGGTATCCTGTAACTTGTATTTCAATTTGCGCCAATCTCTATTACACGACGCTGTGATGTATTTATGGCATACTGCGCAATTTCCTATTTCTTCTACTTCTTTAATTACTTTTAGCTTCTCACTCACTGTAAAAGAACGTAAACGTTGTTTTGAAATTTTCATTTGTCAAAGAACTATCAAAATACTAACGTACCGAGTCACTACAAAAACACTTATCTGCCACGCGCCGAGAACTATGCTGCCTAAACACGTGACTAGTTATTGATCGTGTCTCCAGCTCAGCATTCCCCCGCCTGCATGGCTGTGTGCATATGTGCCTAGCCTACTGCACTGTTGTCAAGTCTCCACCATGCCAGTTATCTACCCACGCAGCTCGCGGACTTCAAATACAAATGATCCATGTAAGCCGCGCACCCCCATTTTTGTAATCCAAATTTTGGGCGAATACGGTACACAAAATAAACTCATATGACAGCACATGGTACATGGTTGCCAGACATCAGCCTTCTCATTTGCTGTGTAATACGGGGGCCTATGTGCAATATGTTAGCTTTTCAAAATTTTAGTTTCTTAACTTGGGGGGAGGGGGCTTTGTGCACAGGGGGCCAATATTGCATTGCACTATATTAAGTGCACTGTATTTGGTAGGCTTGGTTCCGTGTTGTACAGTTGCAGTTTCCTTAAATATTGTAAGTGTGGTTGGTGTGCCTACTTTGAAAGAACATGGAGGGTTTATGTATTGCACTAGTTCTGCACCATGGGTTAGTACAAGAATGAGATCCTCTAGGGGTGGTAATTGTGCTGTGAACAGGGCTAGGAAGTAATTTAGGTGCCACCTGTTAGTTCTGAAGGTTCAGCAGCACTCTAAAAGCCAGTTTTAGGGGTTTGGAAAACATGTTGTGCGTTAGTGTTGCAAAAATTAGTATTTAATGGTCTCATTTGAGGATAGCTGTGAGTTTATTAAGGCCTTAGTGTAGAAAACTATGAGATATTCTGTATTCAGGATAAGAAAATATGGTGGAACTTTTTTGACAGCAAATGCATGCAATTTAATGGGCCTAAACATTTCAAAGTGGAAGTCCACTACTGCTATGAATTGTTTTTCAATTTGGTACAATTATTAGCAAAAAAAAAAATGGTAAAAATAAATTAATAGAATAAAACAGAATATGTTATATAAGTACATTATAATAACTTATGTATGCTCTATTTATATTGTACAATTGCTTTCATAACATAAGTTCATTATACTAAGTATTTACTATGGCCTTTTCATGTTAACTTTTTCTGAAAATGGGCATCATGTAAGCAGCCTTGTTGTTGAAGTTTACCCAACGCTTCTAGGCAGCAGGGCATGTTTTCAAATTTATTACAAGTTGGAATTGTTTTGGCATAAATGGTTATTGAGATGGCAAACGCAAGCCAGGTTCCTTTTTATTCATACTACCTGGAGAAATTTGAAAAACACAGATTATGTTTTTGATAATGTTGCCTATTACCTATATGTATTCATGTATTATATTATACTTCATTACTAAGTTAACACTACTACTGTTTCTGCCAACACAAAATAAACTTAAGCAAAACACGATTTTAACAATTTTCTGTATTTCACACCTACGGCACAATTTTCTTCATTATCTTAAATTTTAACAACAATGACTCTCAGATTTCTAAGAAACATAAAAAAGAGGAATGGTATTTCACTGAACGCAATGCTGTAAATAATTAAGTGACAACAGAACAAAAACTTCACAAAATAAATTAATATTAAGAACAAAGAAAGTCATAAAAAACGCAAGAAATATCGCACATTTATCTTCTTAAGCATACATTGTCATATAATTATCTCTTTTAATACAAACACTACACAAAAATAAGGGGAAAAAACAAGTTCTCTCACCAAGTCAGATATCGCTGGAAGGCTGAGAGGATTGTCAGTTGTTGTGCTGGTATTAGTTTCCTGCGCTGTTGTGTTCTGTGGCTGGTTAACTGGAGGCTTTGAAGGCTTCATGTTGCGATGTTGTGGAAATGTTGGCATCAGCTTTGGATCACAAGCTGTTTCAAACAAAACACTGTAAATTAGGGTAAGGTTTGGCTGAATAATTACAGTACAGTATTACTAAAAAAGTCCCAATTTCATGCTAACATGTAATGTTAAAAAAGGATGTGCGACTTTTAAATGAGTGTGGCCAAATTTTAAAAAAAAATTTGAGCTTTTAGATTAAATTAATATGATAATAGACGTCGTGAGAAGTGACAGGCTGAAGAAAAGACAAACACTTGGGGTGTTCTGTTGGCAGCGGAGAAGACGAGGATTGGCGTCTCGGGGGCGGCAACACTGCGGTGGTGGTCGGCGTCGAGGCTGAGTAATATCAGCGGACTGCAGTAGGGACGAGCAACGCTTTGAGTGTGTACAGATGGCAGCAGTGAAGAAGGCATCGGCATGCTACAGAAAGGTGGCGAGCTGTGGAGAACAACACTGGAGGTGTCGTATCAGCGAGAGCAGTCAATGGAAACTTAGGAGAGTTCTATTTGTCCTGCTAGAAGGAGGTGCTAAGCTTGTGGAGAGAGACTGGTGAAGACATCTCAGTGATGTCAGAGTCTACTGGAAGCTTCAGGCATATACCTTCGGAGCAGTATTGGGCGAAACAAGAGGACTACTGCTACGGGTCGACGGACAAAAAGGAGGTGCGCGGCGGGGGTCGAACCGAAGTCAAGAGTGAAGACAGTGGTGCACTTGGGGTGCTGTGCAGCACATGGTGAGCCATCACCACTTCGGACTGTTAAGATTGGACATTGTCACTATTTGAGAGACTATTAATTGACATATGATTGAATTTTTATTGGTATTTTTAGTCTTTAATTAATTATTGGTAAACTATGTTAGTTTTTAGTTGTCAAAGTTAATTAACATTTCTGTGACACAGTAGTAATTGTGTGCATAATAAGTGTATTGTGAAAGTTTAAGTAGATTGCTGTTTTGTGTATTTTTGTAAGTTTTGTGATCTAGTAGTATTTCAAGAATTTAATTAAACTCTTTTACTTTTAATTATAAGACCTATATCCCAAAGAGCTCAGAGAATTGCCCAAATGTAATTTTTTCAAACATGTAACAATACGGTATCATTAAATATTAATTGAATTCAATATGTGGACTGACTGCCTTAAGAACCCCAACAATATACATACACTAGACCCCCGACTTTACGAACCCTGGATTTTACAGAGGCCTATGAGCACTACTACTTTACACAGTTTGTTTACCCCTCATTTCTTTATAAGGCGAAAGATAACTCATCATTGATAACAAGGCCATAACAGCTAGAGTTACATGCTTGAATCACGGCCAGCATTTAGACACCCCCCCCCCCCTCAAACCCGCATCATATCCTCTCAAACCTCAGCATGGGAAACAACTTGCAAGGTGTTTCTTGGAAATTGTCAATATCCTCATCAGCGTAGCGAAAATAAGCCCAGCCCACATCCAACCTGTAACCCTCCCCTCCATTATCAGTTCACTTTCACACCGGTAAAGATAATCTCTAATACAGTGTGCACAACAAGATGTTTCGTACCCCGCCTCTACCCACACCCAACCACTGAAAATAACAAATAACCACATGTCTTGTATGTTATTTTTCTAGTTTTGGGAGTTTATACGTAGTAGTGTATTAAATTCTTCTGGTGAAGTGAGTAACTTCTTGTGTTGCAGTCTCCTCCAGGCTGTAGGATTTCTGGTGCTGACATGTGGAATTTATCTGTGATGCAGGTGACCGACGCAGCTATTACCTAGGTCTGCTTAGAGTGTTGCGCTGTGGCAGAGAGAGAGAGTGTGTGTGGTGTGGGTGGGTGTGTGTATATGTGTGTGTGGTGTGTGTGTGACTGCATGACCGCAAGTGAAGTGAAAGCACGACAAAAAGAAAAAGGAAAGGAAGCGTTATCAGCACTACACATCAGCAGGGCCAGCATCTGGAAAGTAAATATGACTGGGCAACGAGTAAGAACAACAGAAGTGATTAAGTTTGAACTCGTTGACGGCACAGTTTTTGCATTGACTCGACTCTTACTGCACACACACATCTGGCCTTGCCATTGTTTAATAAAGGGCACAAGTACCGAACACAGTACAACAAACAGGCTGTCTTCAAACTTTATTTGATTTTTTTAAGACTACGAGACCTAAATTTTGATTCATTCTGTTAGCGCTGCAAAGGAAAGTGCACCAACCTCCCGGCCTCTGAAAAAAATTTTTACATGTGTCATTAATTTTGGGTTCTTTTGATAGGAGTCTTGTAAAACTTTTAGGTAAATTTTTCCACAAAATACTATGAACATTAAGAATACAGGATTGCAAGAAGGCATCTGTGCTTGGTGTTCTATTTTTTTTGTGTCACGGATTGGTCATATTGATCATTCGTAGGTGTGATTTTAATCGGAAGACGTCCATCTATTGATAGAAATTTAAACTTCAGTTATTATTTGCCATTTTTTGTGTGAAACAATATGGATGTCAGACTACGTATTCGCGAGAAGACACTCGGTGCTTGGTGTTCTCTTTCAGGGTCCCCACCAACTTTTTTCAGTAAATTTACCTGAGTTTTTCCTGTTAATAATATAATAATACTTTCCCCGTGCTTAAAAATAAAACCAAAAATTATTCTGTAAACTAATTACAAAAAGAAAAATTTTACATAATGTACACAAATACCTACCCTACAAATATAAAGATGTTACTGTATAAGCTAAACTATTTTATTTACTTGGTTTAATGTGGTTGTGAACAAACTTAAATAATGTTCTCTCACTTCTGCTGCACAAGAAAAAAATTTATATGTACCGTATCTTGCATATTCACAGTACATTCACTTGCACTGATCACAAAGTTACCTTTAGACCTAGTATTTGTAAAAATATGGTGGCTACGATAAATATGATAAAAATTTACAGGATATTAAATTACAGCACAAAACATAAAAATATGTACTGGTTATCCTTCAAGCCCATCACATATATTAAATTTTTTATTTTTTTAATTTTTATTTTCATGTCTTTTTGCTTCTCTATTTCCCGTTTCTTATTTAACAGATCTTGAATTTCTATAGACTTGTGTTTTTCTTTCTTCCTTACAATATCTGTCCAACTTCTTGTCATCATCCTCATTTTGACGTTCTTGCTCCAGGGCACCATACGTTTGTACATTAGAAGCAAGTCCTATAGCGTAGTTTATCATTTCCTGATCTACTTGAATACAATTTTCACGACCTGCATTACTTACCTAATTCCATCCAAAACTCATTGTAGGCCAATCAAAGATTCCTCATGGAGGTTTTCAACAAGCAGCTCCTTATTGATGGAGAATCCAGATTCCACAAATGCATTATCGTACCATGTGAGAGAATTAATATAATTTTCACTGCAAGATATAAATATTTGAACTCTTCTTCTCCCCACAATATAGATGAAAAAAAAAAAAGTGTCCAATATGTTATTCTGTACACAAAATAATGCAAGTTCGTCGGAATTGATATCAGTAACAAATTTAGTAATTGGACAATAGTTCTATCAGACTCAAGAGCAGTTACGTGTTTGGCAGAAATTGAATACTTGCAAACATGTATCCATACTTGTCCTACATTCTTCCTGTTTATCCAACAATTTTCTAGGGTCCAAACAAGAAGCATCTTTAACCATTTTTTATTTTATTGGGCTACGTTCAACACGTTTCTTGGCAGTCTGAACCATACATGTTTTGCATTCCATTAAGAACCTTTGTTTCTGAAGTTCATTTACATCAACCACACCTAATTCACGTTTCGCAGCAAACCAAATTTTCAACTTTTAGAGTGGAAGTCCCTGACTTACATTGTCCAAATTAATACTGGTAAGCTGATATGCAGCTGTCTTGGCTTTCAAAATTTCCATCTTAATTAAACGTCCCAGCAACTCTCTTAGTGAGTCCTCCAATTCCTTATGCAGAAATGGTAACATTGATTTTTGATGTTTGAAACTTCCTTAAAATTGGTTCAAGTGAATAAGTCACTGTCATGAAAAAATTCAGCTTAGCTAGTAGCACAAGTTCCCTCAAACAATCCTTCACTTTGACGCTAGTTGGAGGTATTAAGGTGAAGTTACCTTTAGGCCTCTTAGTTTGGCCCCTAGGAGCAGGGTGCTTGTGGCTCCGTAAACAGGGCTCTTGCTGGGAAGGGTCTCGGGTACTGCGGTAGGTGTGGTTGTTTGATTTCAATGATGAGCCTCTGGGAGAGGAGGTAGGGCAATACTGTCTTAAATGGATTAACAAGAGGGAGACTTTCCCACCTCGAGGCCAAATTCTAACTAGAGAAATGAAACAAACCGTGTAGCGCTAAGGGGGTTGACTCGCGAGGTTATTGGGGGAAACTCTGGGTGCGGCTTCCAGGGGGCCAATGCTACTGCGCCCTGGCGCCTGCTGTGGGTGATGCGGGGCGTCGGAGAGGCGTATCAGCGCCCTCTGCCTCCTGCGATCGACGACGCCGCTTGGTAGGCGCCGACTATCCGAGTCGGTGAGCTGCGGGATGACGCAATGCGCGTATTGGCGCCCTCCGTCGCTGCGATCGGTCGACGCCGCTTGGAGGCGCCGGTGATCCCAGGCCGGCGAGCTAACCAATGACGAAAATCCCCGACGTTGCTGGGAAGGCCGGAAGGGCCGCAAGAGAGTTAGCTATGATTATCCTTTGGCCTCGGGGCGAGAGGTCGCGGGTTGGAGTCTGGAAAGGTGAAAGGTGGGATTTGGAAAATAAACCAGGAGGGAAAAGAGCAACGCAGACAAACAGAGTTAAGGTGGAGCTGTGTTTATTATAAATAATGCACAGCCCCAGCCTGTACCCAAGGTAGCTTCCCCTGTCAACAGTTTCCCCCTGCCACCTAACACAAGGCGAGACTCGGCGAAAAGGGCGAGGGCTGCCCTACACGATTGTGCGGTAAACTAGGCGTGAACTCGGACCTCGCACTGTACTGCGTGGGCGGGTGACGGCGGCCGCTGGAAGGCTGCGAGTCGCTGCAATAGCTGGTGGAACTTCCCGGCGGAACTGCCGGAACTGCCTGGCGTAACTGCCGCCTGATTCTGCTCTCTGCACGCCTTATATACCCTGCTAGCCAGGGCGAGCAGGGGAGGGAAGGAGTGGCGGTGATAGTTTATCTGCGCAGTCCGGGGCCGGGAGGCGCAGGATGGTACGCTCGCTCCAGGGCCGCACGATGCTCAGAGGGGTGGGTATGCCTCCCACGCACTGCGGTGCGTGGCGGGTTGCCTGCTTACAGGCGGCGGCCGGCCGGCAGGGCTTGTGACGTCGTAAAGGAAGGGGGGAAGGGTGGTCGGCAGGACCGTGAGGAAGCTCAATAGAAGCGATGCGTCCGCGGCACGTCAACTTTCTCACCAGAATATGTAGCAGGTAATTTACTCATCTTTAAAAAAAATTTTTTAAGTGATGAAAAATTTTTATTGCTTTCTCACAAATTGGCACGTTTTCCAGTCACAGACAATCACAAAACTTTATTGAATAACACTGCAAATTGTAACTTGTAACTTGTCTCATCATCGAGCAGGTGAGTCTTTGAACACAGAATATATGTTCTTTAAAAACTTACCCACATCCCACCCTGTTTTTCTAACACCCATCTGAAAGGCACCATGAACAACATAGAGACCACAAAATCCCAGCTCTCACATGTCTGGATCGTCTTTGCACACCTTAGTTTTTGCCTTCGATCTTTTCATGAAGAACCAAGTGACACTCTGCCCATCCATGGACACTTGCACAATTTTGGACAGTTCAACATTCTTTAGTCCCGTTGAAACCCTTCTAAAAGATCATCAGCTGTAGAATGACCTAAAAATGGAGAGTTCCAGTACCTGGTCAGTACTTGATTCTTGTTGACGTCCCATATACGCACAGTTAAATCCATTTGTTGTAGCTTTGCTACCCTATTAAATGATTTATCAAAGCACACAACAATGTGTTTTGCGGATTCAATTTTGTCGGTAAGTTTGTGAAAAATATGGCGCAAGTCTGTAAATAACAAAGTACGCAGTCTTGGTACTACTAAGCTGGATTTATTGTGCAATGGAACTACAGTGAAAGCCCGCTACTACGAGTAGGGGATATTACGTGACGTTTGTAATTACGAGTGTTTTGTAACGCACAGTCAGTTTGTGTATGCAGTTTATCATATAAACGTTCTGTATTTATGAGTGAGTGGTATCGTCATGAGCACTTTTGTAGATACGAGAGATTCACAAGCAACAATCATCAACATACCGCGCAAAATGATTTTTTAAAATTATAAGTAAACATAATAAATATAAGTGCACGTGATAATCAACGTTCATCGGCTTAGCGTGGCAGTGAAAAATGTGAGACATGGCAACAGTGGAAATGCAGTTGCATCTGGCAACGCTGTCGTGACTTGCTCGACCTCGCTTGTTATGGACGCCATCTTGGTACAGCACGAAAGCGGCCCATGGACTGAGTACACAGCATCGCTTGCGTGCATCTTGGTTTTATTATGATAACAAACGGCATTGCAGAATCAGTTTCACTATCATTTTTTTTATTGTGTAAGTTATACTGCAAGAAGTCAAAAAGTTACGTTTACCTAACTTAACCTGCTAGAATTGTTTGTAGAACACGTTAGATTTGTCCGATCATGGCAACGCATCAAAAGCAAACTTCATTTGGATTACTTTTTGAACGCCTGGAGTTGAAGTTTTACGCTACCCAGCTTAACCAGAGTTTAAGTTCATAAACTTCTTGTGTCGTGTTGTTATACGTTATGTGTTATGATTTCTTAATGACAGGTTTTCAATTTAGCGAAATTTATGTTGGAATGAATAAATAAACTGTACTCTTACAGTAAAAACCGTTCTTGTCGCTTTGAAAATACTTCACAATGTGGATAATGGAACAGCTGCGCGTTTTTTGTTAGTCCAATCATAAGATCTTATTGGTGCAGCTTTATACGTTTCAGCAAATCACAAGTGAGCTGGCAAGTGCTGTTCGTTTTAGTTGCCGGCTTGCTAGACGCCCATTTTTGTTTTGTTTACCTAACATTTTGCCATGCTGTAGTGCGTGAAAATGGTAATGGAGATCATGAAATAAATAAAATTATTGAATGTTACACCTAATAAATATATGCCTATCGTTCTTGGTAGTCTTGTTTTATAATCACAGAGATACTAGCCAAGGTAAACTGTACTGCTATTATTCCCATCCCACATACGTCAATAACCTAGAAAATTGTTTGTTTACATAAACATTCAGTTCTTACGACAACTCTTAACTACGACAATTTTTTGTGCTGTTACGAACTCTCTTAGCAACTGGATTCCATTGTATCTGGAAAAATTTTTGCAAGCAAATTGCTTATTTCTTGCTGGCTATTAAAACTTTCTTTCTTCATAACAACATGTAATATTCACAATATTTCTGCTCTTCTGACATTGCTGTCCCCTTAAAAATTTATTTTATTTACCATACCTGAAGATGCCTCTTTGAGAGCAGCACTGTTTGATGATGTTCCAGTAGACAATGAACAAGAAGCTGGTGTGTTGGATGCTAATTCAGAATTAGGAGCTGTAGTAATACTTGAAATAATTGATCTCTTTGATTCTTGGCAATTTAAAGGCTTTGCTAAATATGCCGACACACCATATATACTCGTGTATAGCGCACACAACAATTTTTGGAACACGGTCCAGGGAAAATTTTTTTTGTGCATTGCTAGGATGTAAAAAAATGACGGGTGTAAAACAGTGTAGCAACGCAAGGGAGGCTACAAAGGATGGCTGAGGGAGGAAGATGTGGCTGACAACAAAGAAAAAAGAGAGAGAGGGCACGGGAGTATGAGATGGAGAAGTAGCGTGAGGGAGGCTATGACGCATGGCCAAGGGGGGAGGGGGAAGGAGACGTGACTGGCAACAAAGAAAAGAAAGAGAGAGAGGATAGATAACATTATCACTGGCTAGTTACATAATAATAATAATAATAATAATAATAATACAATGCGGTGCATAAGTACTTACAAAGTAGTACTCGTTGATAGAACACCCACAAGAAAGGACGAACACATTTTCCGCGGAAGCGCGGAGACTTGCGACGTTTCGCCGGCCGGGCTGGCTTCTTCAGGCGGCGAGTGGAGGCACATTGATGTCTATTGTTCAGCGGAGGTTGGTAATAAGTGCACCTAGCGGCCAGAGGAAACATTAGGTGTGGCGGGAAGTTTGAAAGTGGGAAGAGAGGTTATCTGGTATTGAGGCCAGGTGGCTGTCTGGATTTGGTGATGATTGGTGAGCCAGTTCCCAGCGTCTCAACTCTGCACTGTTGTTGTGACAGGAGGTGAGTCACTGGGGTGGGGTTTGTCCCTTCCTCCTCCACAGCTATCTATAAATAGCCTGCCAGCCTGTGTGTGTGTGTGTGTGCACGCGTGCCCTGTCTGCCTGCACAACACCCCCTCGCTTCCTCGCCCTGCGTCCAAGCATGTAGCAGGGAGAGATAAGATAACCTGCCAGGACAGCTGCAAGCTTGACTTTTTTATTTAAGAGGTAAAAGGGGGGGGGAAACAGTGTCGCCCCTTTATCTTTCTTTCCCCACGAGAGTCGTCAAAATTAACTTCTCTTATTCTCTTATTGCTTCTGCCAGCCACTCATGAACTTTTGTCTCTGCCATGTCAAATTGCCGAGCAGCATATTTTGTAACTGACAGTTTAAACCTACCTGTGTAAAAACTAGTATAAACTTCTGGCCATCAGACAAGTCCTTAACCCGCATATTAACGTAAACACTGAGTAACATTTTGAACAGGAATGTGGATAAAGACAAACAAAAAGATTAGGGTTTTAGCAGCAATGGTTAATAAAAAACGCAGGTTGAGGAAGGAGGGTTAGGGGGGGGGGGGAACGGATGGAGGAACCAAACATCCTCCCCACTCTGCCTTTTTTTTTGCACATATTTTTTTTTCTACTTTCTGTGTATAGTGCGCACCCCTAAATTTTTATCAATTGTTTTGGAATAAAAGTGCGCACTATATACAGTAAATACGGTATATACAGTACTACCGCTCACTGTAACCAACTGTTTGTAAAATTTTCCTTCTTGATGACTTTTCAGAGACAGCCTACCGATACTACTCGAAGAAAATACCTTTTACAGTACATAAAATGTACTTTGCACTACTGTCATCATTCTCAACACGACACAGCCCCTTTTTCCAATCAGGAAACAGTAATCCATCTAGCTAAGCAGGAATGAATTTTGACATTGTGAATGTCACACAATTATCCACTCAGACTATCATGGATAATGGACAGTAGCAAAACACATTCAATACTAAATTGCTTAGTCTCACAAGTTTCACATTATTTTCATTGCACAATCAAAGAAACTGTGCTTGTACACACCCGTGAATATAACCTATATTTCTAATGAAGAAATAAGAAGACAGCTGTTGACATTTTGTGAAGAAAAAAAACTACTCACTATTGATTAAAACATTTTCAAAAATATGTAAGACTACAGTAATTGCTCCTGTAGAAATCAAACACAGTATGAAACATAGTGTAACTCTCTATCACTGCAATTTTGTTGGCTTTGATACGTAAATATATTGCCAAGAAACCATACTTCTAACAACACAAAATACCATGATACAAAACCACCACCACAGCTGCAGCTGAATTTGGTATTTAAGATTCTCCCCATAGTCTTCCCACCATAATTTATAGATGAAGACAGAGGCGTGATCGGCCGGCATGCCACTCATGCACAAGTTAATATGGGTACAAAAAATGGAACAGCCATAAACACAATGGAACAGCCTGCTTCCATGTGGCGTGTGGTCCAGGTTTCACCATATAGGCGCTTATCATTGGTCCAACCTTGAGTGGCATGTACTAATTGGCCACGTGGGAGGAAGCAATGTGAGTGTGTGGAAGATAAGATGCTGTGACGCCATTGTTTTCATTTGCGTTGGAGTGGAAATTACTGGTAGTTGCAGAATGTGAGAAAATTTATTTTGTGAGAATATGGGTAAAAACAAATCATGTAATGCCGCTTCCAAGTTGCGCGTGATTGCATTTTCTGAAGAGCACGGAAATCAGGCTGCGAAAAGGAAATTTTCAGTAAGTGAAAAACGTATTTGTGACCGGCGAAAACAAAGATATAACTTGAAGAACACAAGTTCATCTAGGCGAGCTTTCCGAGGGCCTAAGCGTGGAAAGCTTTGTGAAGTAGATGCACAAGTGACTGAGTACATTAGTTACTTAAGGAACAACGCATGCAGTGTTTCTCTATAAATGATAATGTGCAAGGGTAGAGACGAAGTACGTGCGTGGGGCATACCGCACACCCAGTTCAAGGCCAGTCGTGGGTGGGCGACAAGCTTTATGAGACGTGAAAATTTTTTACTACGCGGAGGACATCCCTTTGCTAGAAGTTACTAAAGGACTTTGACAACAAAGTGTTAGAGTTCCAGAGTTTCGTTCTGCGAATGCAGCAAACAAATGACTACCTCCTGTCGTAGATAGCTAATGCAGATTAGACGTCGGTCAATTTTGACATACCGCAGAACACCATGGTCAACGAGAAGGGGCAGTCAAGCGTAATTATACACACTACTGGGAGTGAGCGGATGCGTTGCACAGTAATGCTGGCAGTGACGGCTGATAGGTGGAAGTTGCCACCTTACGTAATTTTCAAGCGTAAGATGTTGCCTAAAATAATGAAGTTTCCTCCAGGCATATATGTCCGTGCTCATGAAAAGAGTTGGATGGACGTTGAGTTCGTCAAGGACTGGGTAAAGAGTGTGTGGGAGCAGCAACCAGGAAGTCTACTGAAACAAAAGGCCTTGGGTGTGGGAAAGCTTCCGCGCCCATTTGGTTGATGAGGTGAAGTTTGCAAGAGTCGAGGACTGATGTTGCTATCATCCCAGATGGCCTCACATAGATGCTGCAACCCCTAGACGTCTCTGTAAACAAGCCGTTCAAGGGACATTGTCGCCTGTATGGGGAGTGGATGGCCAGCGGGACGTAAGAACTGACAAAAAGGAGGAAGCTGAAGCAACCATCATTGCTCTTGGTTTGCAAGTGGATAATGCAACGTTGGGGTCTCATCACTGATGAGATAATTGTGAAGAGGTTTAAGAAGATGGGCATCTCGTGCACGGTAGACTGTATGGAGGACGATGCGATCTGGTGCCAGAACAGTGACAACAGCAGCGACGAAGATGACGCTGACGACCCAGCAAATGAATCTGATGCATAGGAATCTACGTAGATCAGACAATGAATTTCTAAAACACATGCAGTCTGAACTGCACTGTAAATAAATATTAGGTACGTATACCATGTACCTAGATATTAACTTCTTTAATTTAGCGTTTTCAAGCGATTTTGTAACACTACATACAACTGCAAATTGCAGAACACTGCATTTATAATTTTTTCCAATCAAAACATATAAATAAAAAAAATATATATATTCTTCAAAAAAGTTTTTAAACAATTTTAATATACTACTTATTGGTACTGTTTCATAGCAATAAAAAAAAACAGCAATGACTTACGTAGAGGAGCCTCCTTGAAGTACGAGCTCTGCAAGCACTCTTCGGCCGTGGCTCTCTTCTTGGGGTCGTACATGAAGAGAAAATTAAGGAGGCGCAAGCCGGCTGATGACAGCCAGGGAAAGCGCTGCTTGAGATTATTGTAAGGCTGCTGTTTGAGGGTGAAGCTCTGGAGGGCAGGTAGAGAGGAGAACTCTGGCCAGATTGCGTCAGATGGGGTGCCTAGAAGATCTACGATAAGTTCCAGCTGGCTGAGCTCTGAGCGGCCAGGTAGCAAAGGTCGATGCCCCAACAGCTCTCCAAGGATGCACCCAGCAGCCCACATGTCTACAGACGTAGTCTGGGTACGGGCTTGCAGGAGCAACTCTGGTGCACGGTACCACAGGGTCACCACACGAGGCGTCATGGGGCGCAGAGGTAGGCCAAACCATCGCGCAAGCCCAAAGTCCGCTGCACGCACAGGGCACAGGGTCAGAAGTGCAATTCCGCAACACTTATCTTTACGTACAAAGTGTTTGTTGAGTTCCTCAGATAAAGAATATGTAATTTATTACATAAATAAAAATATCTTAATCCAAGTCACTAGATATATATTATATAACAAATGCCAGTCTCAGATGTACAACAGTGACACTACAGGGAGTAACCAAATAGCCTGTGATCACACGCTCTGGAGTGCAAGAGTCTGTGCTCGAGTTTCATTGAGCTAACAAAGCAAACTAAACTGGTGCCTCTGAAGGGTTTTCTTCACATCCTCCCTTGGTATTACAACTTCTAACCGTCCCTTTGCACATGCACATCCAGGTCATGTCAGTACCAATATCTGATACGGTTTATCGGACATCGAGCCATCACAATACAGCAAAAATGGTCAAAACACCTAGAAATAAATCAGTAAACATGTGTACTGAAATTCATGACTTGCATCTGTTAATTAGTAGGTATAAAAGTTGCAAGTCTACTAAAGTGGTAATAAATATGTGCATAATTTTGTGCCCTGAACAAACAATATAATAGTACTGCACTATGTAATCTATAATTTGCACATACAGCATTATTCAGAGGGTGCACTCAATAATGAACCATATCCTCCTAAGTGAAAATAAGAAGACCTCTACATTTTTAACTTGTATTTTTGTAATGTTTTTTTCATATTATCGCAAGTGTGGACATTTCAATTTGATTACACGAGATATCTAAAAGAACCAAGTACAGAAGCTGAATATCGTAAAATTTATTACACATGTAGTATTTAATACAGACACTTGAAATTTGTGTATTTTCTTTAGACCATAGTCAATTTTAAAAACTTAAGTCATTTATTTATTTTTAAAATTACACATGAATTCTGCAGAGCAGTTTTATTTAATTACTGCAGAAACAAATTATTTTGGTATTGTCAACTGTTATTATAGTGCAGTCACACTGTATTTAAACTATATAGAATGTATGAAGGTACTTTCAAAAGAGATTTCTAAGAAGTAATGAAAATTCAGTATGCGAAGTAACAGTTCTGTGCACTTCTTGAAGAAGTATCATTTAGTTCAAAACTAACCAAGTAAAATCAAAGTAAAAAAACTCTACAGGTTTAATTAAAGTTAGCAGTTAAAATATTCTGTACATACCAATTTTTACACAGCCCTTGTCAGTCATGAGCAGATTGGACACTTTAAGGTCACGGTGCACTATAAAATTGCGGTGCAGGTAGCGCAGGCCCCGCAGTACCTGCAGCATGATGCACTTGACCTGTGACTCTGAGAAAGGGGCCTGCATATTGTCGAGCAGACTGGCCAGGTCCTGCTCACAGTACTCCATTGCTAGGAATATGCTGCCATAACAAACACATTCATTCTCTCATCACACTCGCCAGCAATAAACAAATTCCATTCACAATTCAGATACTGGACCCCAAAGGGGTAAGAAGAAGAAGAAGAAGAAGAAGAAGAAGAAGAAGAAGAAGAAGAAGAAGAAGAAGAAGAAGAAGAATTGTAGCCTACTTTGGGCATCTTCGACAAAAATATAGTTTTCATTGTTTAACATGGCAATTATGACTTCCTGATCACCATTGTTTGTCTTCCAACACGTCAAGCGGTGCGTTGAGTACTGCTGTATTTAAACTTCAGGGCCTTTATTTCATTCTTAAGTCGTCGTCTACACATTTAGTTACACTGTATTAATATTTCTTTTTATTTCATTATATGCATTTTTGAACAAAAGGCAAGTTAATTAAAACTGTAAAGTACATATTTTTTTTTCTCTTGAAAGTATGTTGAAAATGTTGGGTGCCATCTTGCATGGGGGCAGGTGATTCATAAACAAATACGGTACTAAAATACTATAACACCACATTCATTGAAAAATACTACCGAATTTCATCAAAAATAACCTAAAATTCTTTGTTACAATGTCACGTTGCGCTCCTCTTTTTGTTTGTTGTCTCAACCTCGGAACTCAGGCTCGACTGGAGCCGGGCAGCGACACTTAAAAACACGCCTTCGCAAGCTGGGTATATTAGACGATGAACTAAACAGCGCTTCTACTGACTGGTAAAGTTATTTGCCACGACTAGCTCTGCCGGTATTTTTACGGGAACATTTTTAGTTACCCTTTAAATGAATAAATTGTGGTTAGCTTCAGATTTTACTCCCGTTATTTCAACATTCCAAAAAACCAAAAAACATATTCTTCCAGTCACAAGTGTATCGTTGGGAAAACGGGCCACAGCCCGTTCGCGCAACCGTCCCCGGCCAAGGCACAAAGATTTCTCTCGCCTGGCAATGGTCTTTTAGCGTGACTCTTTGACCACTACTGTGCATTACTCAGCTAACCAATCACAGACTTGGCCCTCACTTGTTGCCTAATATGGCGTACAAGTCCATCTTACAGGCCCCCCACCAATCACGAACACCAACACACAACTACAGTGTCAATCAATGGTTTACAAGACTCCAAAACACTTCCTAATATGGCAGAGGCCAAACAAGAAATAAACATGCAAAAGAATTTGACGCCTCTACCCTCGACCAAATAGTGGAACCTCTTATCTATTGAACCCCCATGTATTGAATGTCCGCTTCTATGGAACACTTTCTGTGGTCCCATTTGTTATTTGCCTGCATTTCAAGTCCACATCCATTGAATGTCTGCATGTACTGAAATTTTTTGTCAGTCCCCTGAGAAATGATGGATAGAGGTTCCACTGGTACAGACTTGCTCAAACAAAGCTATGCTGCCATCGCTCTTAGTCACATGGCTATAATTAGATTCATAATTCCCTAATTGAATTTTAATATTACAGTAATTATATAAAAAAATATATGCGATTCCTTCCCCCAATACACTGTCACCTTCGGAATTTAATAATATAAAATTTACATTAAACAAAAATATCCTTAATATAGGCCGATAACCCTTAGGCCTGCAATGTTACAACAATATGCACCCAAATTAATTGCCCATACCACTTACAAGTTCATGTAAAATTACAATAAAAAAAAGACACATACCTCATCGTTAGTATGCGATTTTGGTGCTTAATTTAAAACATAAATGGTACATTATCTGTTTGGAAAATCAGTGTTCCTTCTCTATGAATGTCATGTTATATCAGACAGTATTTAAATGAGAGAAAATATGAGTTTCTGCTTTAAGGGCACGGGCCAGAGTTTCTTCGCATTTAACGACAATTATTTTTAAAAACATAAATGGAAGCCGATATCGTAAAATCACTTCGTAACTTTGTTATGACTGATTTAAACTGCATACTCTAATTTTGTAGAGTCAGAAGACTGCTAAATAGTAGCTAATTAGTTAATTAACGAAATTTCCTTTTAATTGATAAATTAGCTATACTCATCATACAGTTTGTCTCGAAAAATTACATTGCACAGTAAAACCAATTTTCAACAAAGTTACGAAGCAATTTTACGATATCGACTCTTGTACGCATTTTAAAAAATAATTCTCTCAAAAGCCGAGAAACTCGGGCCGAAGCCCTTAAAGCTGTTTATATGTGATACATACAGTAGAACCCTGATTTAACAAAATGCCATGGGACCCGAAAATGTTTACTCTAAATCGATGTTTCATTAAATCCGACTTCATATTTTTTCACCCCTCCCTCCTCCCAGAAAAAAAAAACAGTTAAATACTCAAGCATGTTTCATCGGAATTTAAGGTAATTTTTAAAAAGTCTATTGGCTCAAAACAATAACTAAACGTATTTACTGTCAGCAGGTAAGCCACAACCGTAAAAAGAAAAAAAATCGGCGAAAAAACTTCAAAAACTTTCAGTGAAACACTCAGCGAGAGTGCACATGGTGACTTAGGCCGGCTTTGCGCGCCATCAACACGTGAGAATTGATGACTTACACTGCCGAGCCGTCGATTTTTCCATCTCTCTCTCCCACCCGCTCCACCAACAAAATTCATGAAACTCCCATGAAAAATAGGGGAAAAAATGCAATGAAAATTTAATTAAAAGTTTGTGAGAGAACTGTACAATAATAATTACATACGCCCGGCGACTGCCATTGTAACTTGTAGGCAGCCACGCTCGTGATGGTCTGCTCACTAAAAATAGTTTGCACTCCAGCGTTTTTTAGCATCGGAGAAACAAATTATTTTCGCTTATGGTAATAAATTTGTTGTAAAAAGTCTGCATAAATAATGTTACGTATTTTTCTTAATAAATTCGCTGGTTTTTCCACGGGGTGCGAAAGTAAATAATTACGTTGGACACCACTGCACTCTATCGGTAATAGAATTAATCAATAGAGTACCCTGTATTGTAGTGCATTCTAATAGAGACACGAAGCACTATCCATGAATTGGTTCCAGCACTGTCCACCGCCACCCTGTAGAGGCTGGGTATCTAGATGATTGTTCACTCGCCAGTCGCTAAGATGAGGATCTAGGGCGTGCTTGTTACGCAACACAGCGTCGCTCGCTCGGCCGCGCATGCTTATCTCAGAATCACTCCTGCTGCCAAAGTTTTCAACGAATTTTAACTATTTTTTTTTTGTTTCTCGACGGATGGTTTAAGCTTTTCTACTGAGAAATAAGCATATACTGCGCCAGTGCTAGTATTTTTAATAGACTTACATTACAACTAATATTCCATTTTATCAAAGTCACTTAGTTAATTAGCCTAAAAATCCTTTTGCTAAATCGCTGTCTTCATTATTCCCGAATTCGTTAAATCGGGGCTCTACTGTATAGTACCAAATGTTTACCATAATGTGAATCAAAACCAGTCAAAGTGCTCACGACAAAAGAACTACATAAATTGAAGATCCCACTACCAGCAAAGGCAGTTACATTTCACTTCTTTTGTATTTATTTATATTATGTATAATACAGAGACATACGTACTATATCTATACACACACGTAATTTTATGTGTTTTACAATGTTTACTTGCAAAGTAATGTGGACTGATGATTTTTCATTCAAAATTTGAGTATGTAACCCAATTTGAATAATAGACTAAACAAGGAATAAACGTAGCCTACTTGCACTAGCTTCTAAATAATTTTAAAATGCCCATCAAAGTGTCCTAACTCAAATGAGTGAAGCAAGCCAGAGAAACATAGTTTAGATGTGAGTAAACAATTCTGAGGTGTGATTCAATGTACTTGGCGGGACTCAGTCCTGTAACACCGGCCACAGGGAAAATGGGGTCGTGTTGGTGAAAGCAAATCTAATCGGCAGGAGGCAGGCTGTCTGCAGAAAAGGTATCAATAGGTGGTTCGGGATAAAATGAGCACTCAAAACACAAAGTTCTCTTTTCAGCCAATTTGTATCTTTCTGTGTGTAACGGCTAGTGAACGGAAACGTCTAGCCTCTTTGGACACATCACTTGAGGTTTGCGCGTGTAAGATAAATTGTTGAGTCGGTAGTAACCTTTATAGTTTGATAAAAAAAGTTTATTAATTACAGTATATAAAATGCAAACTTATCAAGTTGATTTTATTTCCGTATTGTTGTATTTAAGTAGGAAAATACACGGAACTATATGTACAGTAATTCGCTGCCAACCATACAAATCGGAAAGTAACTATTATTACTGTTAAATTATATGCAGTAACGGCTAGTGATATATTTCAAAGGTTTAATATTTAGTGCTCACTTTATCCCAAACTATCTATAGCCAGATCTTCTGGTATTAACAGTGGGAGACTGTCCTCTGCTACTAGGCCTGCTGTTATACCGTTCACAACACAACCTTCTCCAAACCACGGTTGCAGAGCTGAGCCACGCACGGTACATCACAAACTAAGTTTTCAATTCTAACACAACATTTTCATTTTTGCTTTTAATTCTTATACACAAACACAGTTTTTTTTTTTATAGAATAATATGAAAGGGCTACATCTAACTAAGACTATGTTTTAAAACACATTCATTGAATAGGAAGAACAAAACTAGTTTTATTGGTTTTGCTTTCATACAAACATACCTTATGAGTGAAACACTTGTTTAACCTGCTTGGCCCAAAAACATTCACAGGTATGACTAAGATGTATTAATTTATTTTAATGCCCATTTATTTTAAATCATGTGAATTTTGCTATTCTTAAACTAAGTAAAGCTGTAAGAATTGTATCTGATTTAAAATAAGCCTTCATTTAGGTAATTTTATTTCAGTAATGCAACTATTGATCGTTCGGGATAAAGATAGCACTAAAAATGTAACCTTTAAAAATATCACGAGCCATTCCTGCATACAATTCGACAATTTAATAGTTGCCTTACTCCTTGTATGGTTGGCAGAGAAATGACGCAATATATGTAGTTCCATGTATTTTCCTATTTAAATAAATCAATACTGAAAAAAATCAACCAAAATCAACATACAATAAACTTTTTTTTATCAATCTACAGACTGAACAATTTATCTTACACGTGCAAACATCAAGTGCAGTGCCCAGAGAGGTTAGACATTTCCCATCGTTTGCTGTTACGTGTGCATAGATACAAATTGGCTGAAAATATAACTTTAGCAGGGCTTTTTTGAGTGCTCACTTTATCCCAAATTACCTATACATATAAAGTAAACATAACTACGCAGTACTGAAGTAAAAAAAAATTAATACAGTAAATAAAAATTAACAGAATATGAGGCATGAAAGCAGAAACCAAAAGATGTATCCTACTTCTTATGTGTTTTTCCTTAATAAAAAATTAGTAAAATAGAAAAAAAAATTGCCACTGCAAACTTCTAACTGAAAGGTAAAATATTTAGTTAATGAATAGTGTATCATGAACGACAACTTATTATATAAAATAAAAAAATATTCAAACAATTAAATCATCAGTGATTCACAATAATATGCAGTAAAAAAATTTTACTCTTTTGCTATCCAGGTACGTATTAATTTATGCTACAATTTTCTTCAAAAATAGCCAAAACACAAAAAAAGAATGGTAATTTGGATGACTGAAATACAACAAAAGCTTCCAGTAGTATTTAAGCGGCACAAAAAATTTAATGAATTAAAATCAATATTGCTTGCCTCTCTAAACTACGTCCAACGACAACCTCCTTAAGGTGCACAATGTTTTCATGGCGACAGCTCAGAAGGACAGAAATCTCTCGCAATCCACTCACTGGAAGGCCATCTTTCTCATGCTCCATCCGCACTTTCTTCAAAGCCACCACCTTTTCTGTCTTCATGTCACGAGCTCGATCTAAATAGACAAACATAATCAAAGTAACCTTTCTGCTGCAAAATCCATCGATATGACATGAACCTTTTTAAAACCACTGCGAGCTCTGAGCACCAGTAGAATTATCAATGAGAAGTCACCCACTTAATTTTTAGCCTACTTTCCGAAGGAGAAAGTAGGCTTATGAAATCATCTTCCCATCTGTGTGCATGTGTGTATGGGTCCGTAAAAACTTTTGAAACAGTGGACCGAATTTAATCGAACTTTGTACACGTTTAGTACTTAGTAACCTGACTTGACTTTTATACATTTAGTTTATGTCCTCTTCACATTTTCAAAATGGCTGCCATTTTAACAGTTTTTGATCATGCTAGATATCTAAGGAATTGTATTTTAGAATTTAATCAAATTAGTACACTTATACTACGTACAAAGCTGACTTGTCTTTTGTTAACTTGGTTTACCCTGTGTTCATATTTTCAGAATGGTGGCCATTTTATATTTTTAGCACTGAAGTACATATCTTGGGAAATATTATTCAGAATTTCACCAAATTTGGTATATGTCAACTATACACCAAGCTGACTTTACTTTTGTGTTTTTAGTTCATCATGTGTTCATATTTTCAAAATGGTGGCCATTTTCATATTTTTACCATAGTTTTATATATCTAGAAAATATTTTTCTGAATTTCATCAAATTTAGTACACATACACAGATTAGTAAGCTGACTTGAGTTTTGTATATAATTTACTCACCTGTGTTTATATTTTCATAAATAAGGCCACTTTTTAGTTTGATAAAACTGAGAAAATTTTTTTTCTTACATTTAGTAATCTAGGTTCACATATACAGCTTGGAAATTTGACTTGAATTTTGATTGTTTTGTTTGCTGATTTCATTTAAGATCTTCAGAACTGCAAATGTTTTATATTTAGAATGACATATCTGAGGAAATGTACGTATTTCGTTAATCATGTGTTCATATTTTTGCAATGGTGGCCATTTTTATATTTTTGCATAATATGACATATTTGGGGAAATATTTTTCCGAAGTTAGATGTCTGGACTTTTGTGTATTTTGTTAATTCTTTGGTATCATATTATTTTGAAAATGGTGATAATTTTTTTATGTGTATAATATAAAAACATTTATTTTCAAAATTTGTTCTCCAATTTTATTAAACTGGATACATGTACGCTGACTTATCCTTTGTATAATTTGCTTATCATACGCCTAAATTAAAATTACAGTATTATTTAAAACATGCATGGATGTACATAAACAATTTTAACTTTCCTGGTTAATTTGCACTCACTTTGTGTGTGAGGAAAGTAGGCTTATCAGTTATGCTAACAACTTCTTGTTTAAAAAAATGTTGTACAGTAATCACAAACAAAAAGAAAGCAATACAAATTCATTAACTATCATACAAAAACACTATACAAATTACAATATGCAGCACTATCTGAACAAGGTCACAGGTAAATAAAAACTGCTTAACACCATAAAGTTGACGTGAACCGCATTCATGAGCTTCTCCGCTGCCGTCTGCCATGTTAACTGCCCGCATGGGAACCTTACACCCGTCCAGATGATAGTTGGACTCATTCAGCTACGAGCCATTGCCACCTAGCTTGCAACCATTAAACATTAAATGAATAACGCAAGGACTGGAAATAATTTAAATAGGTATAAAAATTAAACGTATCTTAATACTTTCTAGTATTTAGTTAGTTAGTGTCTTCATATGCGCTAGTAGTTCATATTAGATTAATATTCGTAGTAGGACTTATCACAAGTAGTGTTTATCAGTTTATTTTAAGGCATCAGTAATATTCAACATTATTTTTCATCAGGGTTCATATGTAGTGACCCTCACTCATTATTTTTGTTTTTGGCCGCACCAGCCGGGAGTACTGTGTGGTACACCGCCATGACGGGAGTTTCAGTGCAGCTTCCAAACTAGCAGGATGTGTCGAGCGATCGTGAGGCAAATAAATTAGCTGTGAAACAACACAAGTGTTTTGTTTTACGTGTGTTGACCCCCGAAGTTATAACAAGGCGTTGCCCTGGCCTAAACAAGGGTGCAACATATAGTGTGTGTTTATATATATATATATATAAAATACAACCACAGGGTAGCCGCTGGGCCGTCGACCACACTCCCTGAGGCTGGGATCTCATGCTCGTGTTCCCCTGAGCTGGCCATCCATGCGGAACTGGCGCCTAAGGGTATATTCATCTGTCATTTGCCCCCTGACTGCAGCATTGCCAAAATCCCTGCACACTGGTCACGTCAAAGTTTTAGAAATATGATAACTACATTTCAAGTTCCCATTATCAGACTTCTTTTGGGAGGCATATTCTGTACACCAGAGGGAAAAAACATCAATAACAAGGAATATTCCGCTCAAAATTCATTTTTTCAAAAAAAAAAAAAAAGTATTTGAAAGTACGTATATATAAGCCTATGTTTTTCTTAGATGTTTCTCGTTCGTAGTAGTTCAGTAAATCTATTGGCCCTGGGCTGGTGCACGACAGCAACTAAGAGGAGTTTAGAATTTTGAGATTCCACTCACTCAAACACCCAAGGTACAGGCACCTGACCCCTCCCCTCTGCCGGGAGATGAGGGCTCGGTAAGAGGAGATGCTGTCAGTCCTACTTGCAGCCAACAGCTCACCCGTGTTGTTTGTGTTGAGACAGTGCAAGAAGAAAGGACTTATTAAGTTTGCTGGTCACTACAGGCTGACACTCACAGAAAGAGCTGGCCATCATGCTGGTCCCCAAAGCACCAACTATGATACGCATCGTCAATGCAGTTTTCCTTGCTACAACTGTGCGAACCTCTCCTCATCACTACTGCAATGTAAACTGTGCCACTTTTATTTTTATTTGTATATAATAATTCCTGCAATGCTTACCGACTTTATTCTTGAGTTTATAAGCTTATTTCATCCGAGTCTTATGTTTTTAGGAGCTCATGTGGTACGAATGTGGACGTGAAAAATTTAGGCTTTACACATATTTTCATTTAGAGTCACATTGCAAATAACAGTTTTCCTGTGAAATTTTCGAAATATGAATGAAAGTGTCAATATTTATTGAATGGCAAAGAATTAACTTTGGACGTTTAACACCACACCTTCTTTGTCCCTAGCTGGATCCTGACATGCATGCTCACTGATATGAGTGCAGTGCGGTAATAGTGAGTGCAGGGAAGGGAAAATTGGGAGTATAGGGAGATAAGCATCAGAATTGAGGATGAAGGGCTGGCACCCACTTCCTTTTCTTTTCCCAGCCACACGAAGTACAGAACTTGCAATTAAGCCTACGCTGTCCAGGGCAGATTCACGTATGTAATTTGTCATTAAGTATGTATGTTCTAAGATTATGTTTAAATGTTTGCAGGATATGTGCAAGCAAGTGAATAATAATTAGTCAACAAGGCGGCAACCTTGCAATCAGTGTAAGTTTTGTTTTTGTTGAGAAATTTTAAGTACTGTAGTAGAATAATTAATGATCATGGTTTTTGTTGTCACATGATTAGCATACAAGGCCTAGAACGAGCATGTGTCAATTTTAGTTATTTAAGTACGAGTATAAATTTGCATTTCGAATTTTGTCTGTTATGCAATGCTAACGTTGCCCATGAGCGCAACATGTAGCCAGTGCACGTAATGCTTTGCCAAGGTGTTTGTCAGTGTTTAGAGCACCCAGCTGTATTAGCACACGAGGGAGATTCATACTTTGCTGACTGTAACTGATAGACTATTCTGTACTTATATAGACTACGCCAGAACATTTCACTTTACAGTTACTCCCTCACGCACACAGTTTCTCATGGCATAGTTTTTCTGGCCAGAATCAAATATAAGCTTAACATGCTGCTACCAGCACAGACATTTGGACCGTAGCGTCACATGGCCTTGGACTACCTTAAGTTATTCTTCTAAATGACGAGTATTAATTTCTGTTTCATTTCTCTCTCCACACAGAAAAGTATTTTTAGCTCCTTTTCGAAGGAAAAAGTGGGCTTTTACATCACCATTCTGCGGGTCTAATTTGACCAAGACACAAAGCAGGTTTGCAATCTTTACACATGCATAACCAGACTTTGTGATGAAAGCAATTAAAACTCCCTGTACTTGCAACTGTGAATGGTCCACGTGACCCACACATTTTGCAAAGTCTGTCGCCTACTAGCACACTGGTTCAAGGGGGTACTATGGCTTGCACAGAGGATATTCTAAGATAAAGCTGCAAACATTTTCCATGAGTTGCCACAACCTCACACACTCGTACAACTGTAATTAAATTAATTTACATAGAAACAGTAAAATACATATGCTACATCAATATTTAAGCTTCGCAAAACAGTTTCATGAATACAAATGACACATTATTTTAAAAAGAACACGACTTCAGCAAAAGAAACATAATTGTTGAGTTCATATAGGTAACATATGAATTATCTGTTTTGTTTCACAAATATCATTTTAAAAATACGAAAATATAACAAACACCTTTACTAAAGCATAATTTAATGCAAAAGTATAAACACAGAAGTATCATACAAGTACCATTTTACACATATGCAAAAAGTAGTGTGATGTTAACAGAGTAAAATCTGTGCCTGTGCAGTTGTTCTAACTGCCACAGTTCTACTACGAGACAACTAACAGATAAAATAAGTACACACTACTATTTAAAATTAACAAAATTTTTGTAATATTAATACATTACTTTAACTTGTATTTTTCAAGAAAAAAATTCACTAACTTTTATATAGATGTAGTAGGCTTATTGCTTGAGTAAATAACGTATTACTGGAGCAAAAAACGAGTCTTTCAAATGTAGTTGTAATGACGCCATTTCATAACTCGTGTCGTAAATATGAACAGTGTAAATCATAGTAAAGAAGAAACACACATTGTACAATTTTAACTCAAAATCTATACAATGCATATACTTAAGCATAACTTATGGATGCTTATCTTTTCATACTATGGACTATTTAAATTTACTTAATTTTGTACGTATCTTAGGCCAATATTACATTGGAAAAATGATCTTAAGAAGGCGTGGTACATAATTCAACGGTAAAAGCATTAATATAAAATTGTAGGTTTCTTGAAGCCAATTTGCGAAAATTAAACAATGGCAATACTAGACAATAGTTTTAGACAACGTTTTAAACAAAATTGTTTCCAGTGTTACGAACTTCTGAGGCTCAATCTCTGACACCGGAACCACGTGCATTTAACTGCGGCGCAAGAGATCACGCGTAACGAATGAGTAATTTTGGATAAATATTCACTCATATAGTTGACAAATACCATTATCTAGAATTGTCATTGAGTATTTTATCCACATTGGCTTCGAAAAAAGAGTAGAAAAAATGTAAAAATGTAAAAAATGTACAATGAGAATGATATAGGTTACTTCCCCGAATTAAAATTAGTTCCAATATATACCACTTTCATAACTTCAATGGTACTACTTCCCTTGTATAAAGTACTGTTTGTAATAATAACTAAATATTGAAATGGAATTTTAACCGACAACTAGCGTAAGTATATAGTAAATGGTTTCCTAATTATTACGCTAGGTGTGCCACCATCAAGAATGATAATTAACAACGAAAAGAGAAATTTTTGAGCTGTAAACACAAATTTTGAAAATTTTTTGATGACAGAAATTTTTTCATAGAAGAACTGCCAACTGCTGTTAATACGCAAAGTTTGGTTTTCACGCAAAACATAGTAACACTCGCAAAGAGTACAGTCATAATCACAAAAGCGCTATCTACATTGATGCATCGCAAAGTTTCATCCAGTCACAAGCTAGCATTGCTCCTTTGCGCTTGTGTGTGTGTGTACGTGCGAGCGCGCGACCCCCTAAAACAGTTTGAACCAAATTTCTTCAAAACTTTTTGTGTTTTATCTATGCCGTGTAAAAATTCCTGAAATGGCAGCCATATTAACATTTTCCAATCACAAGAGATATCCAAGGAAACATATTTTAAAATTTCATCAAGCTAGGTTCTCATAAGGAACCTATTATTGTGACATGACTTTTGTGCATTTATTTTACGCCATGTACACAGTTACAAAATGGCAGCAATTTATAAGTTATAAACATAATATGTCACATCTAAGGAAATATTTATCTAAACTTCATCAAACTCGGTACGCAGATAAAACAAACTAAGCTGACTTGACTATTTTTCATTTCATTCAAACCATGTTCCTGTTTTTTTTTTAAAGGTGGCAATGTTCATATTTTTAGCATAGTGTAACGTATTTGAGGTACAATTACTCTGAATCTAATCAAACTTGGCATACACATGCTACACACAAAGCTGACTTCACTTTTGAGTGTTTTGTTCATTTTGTGTTCATATTTTCATAATGGTGGAAATGTTTGTATTTGTAGCATGGTAGGTATGACATGAAGAAATATTTTTCCAATTTATTTTAATCTTGGTACACATATACAACATATGCTACATTTACTTGACTTTTGGGAATTTCGTTAATATTATGTTCATAGTTTCGAAATGGCAGATTTATCTAAAATATAATTATTCTGAATTTCATCAAACCTGGTATGCAAATACTACACACAAAGTTGACTTTTCTTTTGATTATTTTATCCTGTGTTCATATTTTCAAAATTTCTGCCATTTTTATATCACTAGCATATGATACTTGTCTTAATTTCATTAAGCTTTGTATACATATATCAGATGCAAAGCTGAATTTACTTTTGTGTTATTCGTTCATCCTATATTCATATTTTCAAAATGGAAATAATTTTTTTATATTTAGCGTAACGCATACTTTGACATGGGCCAATCGGAGGATATATTTTTCTAAATTTCATTAAACTAAACTTTTGTGTATTTTGTTAATCCTAGGTTCATATCTGCAAACAGCGGCCATTTATATATTTTTAGCATAATGTCATTTGTATGGAAGTATTTTTCAGAATTTTATCAAAATTGGTACACATATATATTAGTAAGGTGCCTTGGCTTTTAAGTATTTTATTCTTTTTATGTTGCTATTTACAAATTGGCATGTATTTAAAAAAATTTTTTGATAAAATATCAGAAGAATTTTTCAGATTTCCAAGTAGGGTTACACGAATTTAAAGTTGTTTGGTCATAAAATATTTAGTAACATATATCCCCCAATTTAAAAGGTTTCATGACATGAACACATAATTTTAATACATTTAAAAAATTGCAAGACAAGTAGAAAGCCAATTTAATATTTATAAATTTATAATCCAAATGACTTCCTTATAATTATGCTGCTATATTTAATAGATTCTGTAGCGTGTATACCTGAAAACACTGGAAGTGGTATTAGTAATACGGCACATGGTAACTTGTACGCATGTATTGTACCTGATTGCGGAGCTAAGTAAACATCTTTAACTGATTACCACTTTCTTTTCACGAGTGCCTGAATATGTGTGCGCATTCTCCTGAACAGGGAGTGAATAAAGTAAGCAGTCAACACCTGAGGTTGACCAGATGCCCAGACATATCTGTTCCAGACTCAGCCAGGCCATTAGGCAGACATCAGAATTATGTTATTCTATCCACCTCAACGGCAGCACAGTGTCAAGTTAAACTTTACTTTCTCAAGGTCAGGGGCCTTTTAAATATACATTACTTCTTGGCCTACCCCAGACAAATACCTTTGGCCAATAATAACATTTTCAGAGCTGCACGAATTAGGTTTTCTAACAAAAAAAAAATTAGCAAGAAATGGCATGAAATTTGTTTAACATTAACAATCACCTTAAATCAATTCCCTCATATATAAAGAATGATTGCACACAAAGACAATACTAACAATAAAAAGACTTTCTTTTAAAAGACGTCTACTAATTTTTCCTGATATAAATTTTCATAGTAAACCACGTTTCCAACGAGGTGTTCATTTTTATTATGTAGACTTTTTAAGACAAAAATTTGTATCTGCACTAAGTGGAGTTGAATCAAGTCCCATTCAGTATAAGTGCATACAAACGTAAATGGTCTTGCATTATACTTTTCTGCTAACAGTAACAGCGTACACATTAAAGGTACCCAGCAATTATGTGACAGATAGTACACTAAGTGCAAAATATTTAAAGAAAATAGTTAAAAATAATTAAAGGTATTAAATTTGGGATATTTACAGTGATATACAAAATCAATACTACATTGACACTCACACACAATGCCATAGGTGCCCTCTCCAATCCTGTTAAGCTTCTCAAACTCTGAAACGAAACGGCACCGACCCAGCTGAAAAACAACAATAAAATTTATAGATTACAATGTAGACTCATTACCTCATGACAACTGTACTTGCAATATGTTGCATTCAAAACTAAAGGAAAAAAAATCAAAAGTTCACTCATAATGATATAGTCTAACTGCCGGGAGTTGGTTATTCTTATCAGGAGTCAAGAATTAAGACCCCCTGAGGCATGACAACTACACCATTTGTGCATAACCACCTCCACACATACATCCCAGGAGAACCATAAACTATTAACAGTCAGTATTAGCAAACCAAAATTATTTTCAAAATTTACAATGAGAATAAGGTAAGCACAACCCAAGAAACAAAGAATTCCCAGCAAAATAGGCTTAGTTCATATACAACAATAATGGCATGTAATTAAAAAAAAAAAAAAAAGAGTAAAATTTCAGGCCATCGGCTAAGGGAGAACTCCCGGGATTCGATAGTTCAACTTAAAAAATTGCTTAAAAAATACTCCTGAACATAACTATTGTTTCCCTAATGCATAGTTATCCATGGATCCGTACTTTTGCGTACAGCAATTGGTAACCCTGACAGAGTGTTTATTATGAAGAAAACTAAATTATTTTTTTATTTCCCTGCTCTTTCTAAAACCATTTCTAGTAGGAGTGAAGCAAGTAAATAACTTCGCTTCTTAAGGTGCCTCCTTACCTGCTCTTCAAATATGCTGCGGCAAGTTACGACAATTCTTTATTTTTATAAAACTATTTAATGCGTATTATATTTATATACGAAAAGAACATACACTTCAAACTATGTCGCTATAGTTTTAAAAATTCAGCACATTTAACAGAAACTTCATTTTCAGGGCCCACAAAATGGCCAAAAATGGCTTTTCCAAACTGCTGTACCTGGAAACACAAGTACTGGATATGAAAAACACAACAATAGAAACAAACACTAAGGCTCTGAACTACTCTGTCCACAATTGGGTCACCGCTTAAAGCCCTATAGGAAAAAGGAAAAAGGTAAAGTACTGCACACCAGGTGAGTGGCTTTCACAAAGAGGTGATAATGCATTACATACGCTGGTCAACAGCAACCTTACCATTACTTGAATTTTCTACCTCACACACACAAATGCAGCCTTTTTTTTTAGGGAAAGCTCTTAAGCTTTGAATTTAGCAGTATGTATTTTTTTTTGGGTCAGTTTGATGGTGCCTAAACAGGTTGCTAGCAACATGGATATTATATTTCTGAAAAAAAAAAAAAAATAAATAAATAAATAAATAAATAAATAAAATAAAAATCACTGTTTAGGAAATATTTTAAGGGGCTATAGAATTGACGAACATGAACGTAATCATGCTGCCCTACATTTGACAGTGAAAAATTATTGTTTTAAAAATATGTATTATATACATTATGATCCTAAAAAGGCAAATTTTACACAAAAATAATTAGTTTTTACTTTACATTTTTTTTATTCGAAGAAATTAATTACAAATTCAAGGTTTTCTTAATGTTTCTTACATAAAGTGGGGTTTATGTTATACTTCACATTTTTTTCATGCATTATTATAGGGCCCAGTAGTTTTCACGAAACGTTTTTTGCTTTGCTTTGTTTCAGTGTCTTATGTGCACACCTGCACCTCAACTTCGTGAACATTTGCAGAGTATTTTTGTGCAGAGTCATTATTCGTTTGACTGTACCAATCAGTACACGGTTAACTGTGACACATCACGTCCGTGATTTACGGGTTTAACCTCCACACGCTGGGTGTTAAGGCATCCAATCACTGACCACATAGCAGAGCTGCAGGTGTGCACGCAAGGCGCTGAAACAAAGTGCTGCAAAAATCTTTTCGCGAAAACTACCGGGCCCTAATTATTATGATAAAATAAACCTTAAGAAGGGCCTCTAAACAGTTATATTATGCATTACAGATGTTCTTAAAATTTTACTGGTAATTTTGCTGACTTTGCATTAACTACTGAATCGAGAAACATAATACAAAATCAAGGAATTTTGGATATTCTGCAGAAAAAGGTGTGTTTGAACAACTCCAGTAAGCCCTGAATATATACTATTTGCAGCACTACCATGAATGTTACCTAGAATTACTTGACGTAAGCAGTGCACTGTTACCAGAAAATGTGTGTTTTTCATATGTTAACATCATTGCAATGTTACATTATTCCGCACAACCGTTTAATAATGAGCAAACAATTATGCTAGCATTACATTCTTTACTCTTACTGACTAGATCATTCACTCAGCTCCCGAAGCTAGACGACAATATCATTACAAATTTTAAAGACTGTTAAAATAAGTTTTAAATTTGAAGAAACCAAATACAGTAAAATATGCAAAAAGATAAAACACTGTTCTGGAAAAGGGGAGGATGATGCTTTGTTGTTATAATTATAACTAAATACACACCACATCCTGTTCAGGGATCTGCATTGGTTTTCCAGTGAGGAACGAAGTAAGTACACCTCGTCTGGTGATAGGAGCAGATGGGTCAGGCCCCGCCTCATTGGGACCTCTGTCCTCCTCCACCTCTAATGTCCGCTTACCTTCAAAATACATTTGTACATCTCCTTTAAAAAAACCTACTCACCACACCTTGATTAGACAAGCAACTAATTTCCAAAATATTTATTCAAAGGTTTAGTGAAAAAATGTTTTTGGTTAACTAAACAGCAAAGACATAGTCATCCGTAGGGTTCTGAGGCTTCTGGAAAAAAATGGAAAAACAGGGAAAAATGATTTTTTTTCCCTTTGCTGTGAAAATGGGAAAAATTGGAATCTTTTAATCAAGGTGAAAATTACAAAAAATTGAAAAAAGTTTGTGTTCCTGATTACTAGTACACAAGTTACTAAAATTACAGTAATGTGATGCTTCTGTAGTTCCCCTTATTTTAAAACTGTATAGTTCTCAAGTTTGCCTTCTTTCCACATTCATACGCCTTGCTAGCAAATAAACGTTCAGAATGAATCAGACAGGCCAATTCTCTGCTTTTCTACTTTTCTTAGTTACCTGAAATAAGTTACTACATATTAATTAGCCACCACATGTTTAGTATAATTTCACAATGATTTTGAAGAATATTTCAAACATTTCCAGAAAATTTAGGGGGGGGGGGGGGGAAACTGTTTTTTTTCCTGTTTTTTTTCCTTTCGCCAATTTTTCTGGAAATTTTAGATCCCTTAGTGTACATACTGAAAACAATTAATACTATATCCCAGTATAACAATTCTGCAATCTCCCCACTGAACTTCGAAAAACATCCCATGCTAATAATCTGGCAATGGTGTCAGCTACGAAGCAACTTTACCAAGAAGCTTTTCTTATTGCGCAGGAAACATTTTGTTGTGAATTAAATTGTACAGAAAAACTGCTATATTCTCAAAATCAATCCGAAAGATGGCAATAATGTTGGCAGGTTCAATCTTAATTCACTAAAATTGTTTAATCACATGCAGAACAGAATGAGTAGTGAGAGGATGAAGAGAAAAATGTTGAAATTGAGGTACAGCAGAAAAAGACCTATCAGGCTAAATGAGGAAATATTGAGGGAGAGATGGGAAGAAGAGGTGAGGAGAAAGTGAAAATAAAAGGAGACAACTGGGAGAAAGTAACAGGGGAGAGTGTACTAAATACTCATATCACACAATCAGTTTCACAAAATACAACCAGTGGAACAAATTAACAACGGTACCGAAATTTAAACAAGCAAATTCTGCTGATAAAAACACGTAAACACTGCTAAAGAAAATATTAAAATCGCTATCTTAGATAACGAATGAAACAATTTTTGATTTGCTAACAAACACCAATGACGACTATGTATGGGAAAACAACTCCACAAATTATTACAACACAGACACCTCAGATGTGTGCTTAACACACAAGTTATATAGGCCGTACCAAAAAATTACAGTTGAATAAAGCAGCTGAAGTACCATACACAATTTCTGGAACAACATACAATATCTATACAATGTGCACGAGACCTCTATTTCCAGCAAGGAATTGTAGATTGGGATTTTCCCCTTCATTGAGAATGAGACCATATGGCATTTCTCACACCTCTCCAGTACTTTCAGACTAATGTAGATGGGAACAAAATGTCACCTGGGATAAGGTAACCCCTCTGCCAAGTTCCAACGGTGTCCTTAGACGTTAGATAAGCGGGTGGAGGAATAGGGCACCCTGCTCTTTCCCTTGGAAAAGGAAACTGTCCCTATAGTAGGAACAACCTTAGTGGTCAACGGAAGACAAATCGAGAAGGCAACAAGCAACCACTCTATTACAGACCCCTGGTATATGTAGAAATGTTTGGTGTTTCTTCCACTGACCAATGATATGACCCTTTGTGAAAAATGTTCCCGAGTTAAAAATCCCAGTCAATCAGATCTACAGGAAGGGGAGATATTACTGCAAAATATTGTAAAGGGGAAAAAGTGTAAGAATTGGCACGTGGAATGTCCGCAACTTACTACAAGTTGGTAAATTAGAAATGTCAATAGATAGCGAACAATAAACTAGTACACTATATATTTTAGGAATCTGTGAAGTTAGATGGGAGGGAAATTATGAGTACCGTACACTAGCAATGAATACAAAATTTTATCCTCAGGAGAGGAGACAGCGTGAAGTCATGGAATGGGAATACTGCTGGCTGGGAAAGTGATGAACAATGTAGTGAAGGTAGATTTCATAGACGGATAACTGATGAATGTGAGGCTGAAGGGACGACAAAAGTAATAATCTAGTGAGTGAATGAGTGAAGAGATTTTGGTCAGCACTTAACAATGAGGTCTTTAGCGCTGGCCGAGGGTGACATGATGTGAGTATGGAGCAGCACCAGAATGAATGGGCGGGAGAAACGGGAGATCCCAGAGAAAACCCGCGACCAGCGGCATCGTCCGGCACAATTCCCACATGAGAAAATCCGGGGACCGACCCCACCAGGAATCGAACCCGGATTGCCTTAGTGGGAGGCGAGAGGTCTGACCCTTCGACCACCACGGCCCCGTAATATTCTAGCTGCATATAGCGTACCAACCAGCATAATAATGAGGACAAAATAGAAGATTATTATGAAAAAATAGATGATTCAATAGAAATTGAAAAGAAAGGAACATGCATGATTGTAATGCAGCAGTGGAAGAATTTGACCTCAGTAAAAGGACCAAGTCAGGCGAAAAGCTAGTTGAGTTCTGCAAGGTTAGTTCATTGCTGACAGAAAACATATGTCATATGAGAAGGAGGTATATATGGAAATCTCTGATAGATAGCACGAGGTACCAAACTAATTACATACTACTACAAATCAGACACAGGAATTGTCCGAGAATGTGTAAACATATCCGGGTGCAGGTATCAACTCGGAACATACTTTGGTTGCTGCAGAAATGCAGATAAAATTATAGAAAGTAAGCAAAGGTAGAGTAACTTAGGCTCGTATTCATGAACGAGACTTTGTTGCAAAGTAGACTTTTAGATTAGCAAAGTCACAGTTTTCCATTTCATAGAAGAAACTTTAAGCAAAGTAAACTTTATGCGAGACTTTCCACCAAAGTCGCCAAAGACCCCGACTTTGGCTGGCAAAGTATACTTTCCTCTGTTTATATATCACAAATGGAGGTTATACGATTTGTAGAGGCTATTGAAGATTTGGAAGAAATGGTTGTTATAGCTGCTCCTGTTCCTCGGCGTTTTATCAGGGATCTTCAAAATCCTTTAGAATTTTATAGTGAAAATCATTTTGTGATGAGGTATCGCTTTAACAAAAATGCTGTTTTACAAATCATGAATTTTATTCAAAATTATTTGCGTCACGAAAATCAGAGAGGCCGGCCAATCCCTCCAATTGTACAGCTATTTATAGCATTACGTTACTATGCTACAGGTATTTAAATGCTATATTAACATCAATAATTATTTTTGGTTATGTTGCAAAATGTTTGCATGGACCCAAAGCAATACATATTATTTAATATGATTTGTTCAGGAGATTTATTTACCCGCGATATTCAGTTGTTTTGTTGCATTATGGGGTTTCATGCAGCCAACCTGCTAGTTGAATAGTAAAATCTATACTTTGCAAAGTTTACTTTACCTAAAGTCTAGCTTTGTCATAGTAACGACTGTGAAATGCATTTTCATCAAAGTTTAACTTTAGGTAGAAAGTTGGACTTTGCAAAGTGCCTGTTAAAGTCTCGTTCATGAATACGAGCCTAAATAGGCTCTGAAGGAAGAAGCAAAGAAGAATACATTTTTAAGGAAAAATTTCTGCTACATTGGGAGGGAAAAGGAGAATTAGAAGAAATAAATCAGAAACAGGAAAAGACAAAATAAGTGATGAAAACAACAGATAAGTGAGCGAGTGATTTTTAGTCATCACTTAACATCGAGGACTTAAGCGTTGGTGAGGGGTGAAATTATGTGAGTATGGAGCAGCGGCTGAATGACGGGACGGGGGGAAATGGAAGATCTCTGAGAAAACCCGCCGACCAACGACATCGTCCGGCACAATTTCCACATGTGAAAATCCGGGAATCGAATGGGACGTGAATGGTCTGAACATTCGGCCACCACAGTCCCTAACAACAGACAGGGATGCATTTGGAATAAGATAGCTAAAGGGTCAAGAAAGCAATGAATTACAACAGAAATGTTAGAGAAGACGGAAGAAAGGAGGAGATAGAAAGGAAAGGACAGAGAGGAAGGCACGAAAAAATTTAGAAAGCTGAAAAATTAGCTGAGAAGAACATCAGAAGCCTAGAGAATGGTGGCTGGAGGATAACTGTCAAGAAATAGAACAAATGGAGGAGGGTAAGTCTAGTGCAAGGTATACAATGGTGATAGAGCTCACGTAATAAATAAAATTGGGACTCTGATGATAGTTAAAAACGAGACCAGAACCATTGCATATGTGTTGAAAGAAATACTGGAAAGATGGAAAAGGTATACAGGAAATTTGTATGATCTGGAATAAATACTGAAAGATCTACCACAAGAAGAAGAATCATCAAATCGTCATTACAAAATTATGAGAAAAGCTGTGGTATCTTGGAAACTAAAGTGAGGTAGGCTGTGATGGAAATTAAGAGTGGCAAAGCATGTGGAATTGATTATATTTCTGTAGAGATTGTGAAAAATTTATACGAAATAAGGATTAAAGAGAAAATGTGTCTGTGTAACAAACTTTATGACCGCAGAGTATAGCCAAAATACTTCTAGCTACAGTAATGGTACCAATAAAGAAAAAGAATAACGCACAGAAACGTAAAGAATCTAAGATAATAAGCTTGATATGGCAAGATTGATAGTGTACTTGGCGGAGGAACAATGTGGATGAAGGATGCTGTAGGACTATTAATAACAATTATATATGTGGCAAATCACATATAAGGTTACTGCTATGCGCATAACTTATATTCTGTGTCACGTAAGTGTTCCGTATTTTGACAGTTCACTTCTGAGAAACGTGTCTGTACACAGGTTTGCGGAGACCGTGCTTTTCCAGGAAGCCAGGTAGGTTTAAAGCTCCAAACAATGGCACTGTCTGACACATTTCTCATAAGAGAAATGTCAAAATACGGACAAGTTACACGAAACAGACTTTACAATAGGTTAGACAAGATCAATTCGACTAGAAAGTTAAGAAGAGGTCAAACACAAAAGGTATAACACAGTCAAGCTTGACTAGATACAAGCAGATAGCACCAGAAAAATTATACAATACAGTTGAATACTTGAAACTATAACTAAGCTGAAAGTAAAATATACCTCACTTAGACAAACTTTGTTTACAAGATAAAGAGGCACAAAATGCCCCAGACCTAGGTTACAGTCACAAAATTCAATTAAGTGGTAAATAGGTAGAACAATTATTCAATTATGGTTGGTATCACAACACTAGAGAACAAACTCATATACACACTACCCTTTTCAAACCAAAGCCCAATATTTTCTTTTAACTTTTTCACTCACCTCTGAGTTACTTACAAATTTAATACACAGACTAGAATGTTTAAGGTAGAAGAGAAGACCAAGTACCCAGTTTATTTAGAAGATGTGTTCTGAGTTTCTTATTGAAAGCTATTTTATTTGAACAGTAGCAGCTTCTGTACTCGAAGAACGTAGAAGCTTGGAGCCATGGAAAAAAGAAGCCATTATACCATATTCAGTCCCAACACCATATTCAGTCCTAACACTATATAAGAATTTGCTATGTGAGTTTCTTGTAGAGTATTTGGGGTTGGGAGCACATGTAACAGATTCCACGGGATGTGAATGGAGCTGCAGTATAAGACCCAGTACACATGAGCATCTTTCTTGTACATGAAAGTGAGCATTAAATGTATACAACAAAGGGAACACTCAATATAGTTCTAGCTAGTATCCTACCAAATTGATTGTTTAGTTCACACAGCCAACTTTCTTGTACAATCTGGTGTACACTATTAAAATTTTGGATACAGATTTTAAGGCTGCATTTCTAGTAGTGGAGGTAATAAGTGCAATATTTATTGTACCTGCACCAAAAATAAGCTTAAAATGGTAAAAATGGAATTATTGTTCTAGTTGATTATATCCAGATGTAAAATGACAGGCGCACATTCAACAAATAATCCTTTAATACCATATTTTGTTCAGTTGAGACACTATTTATTTCAATATGCCTCGTATTTGTTAGCTGTTTTGTTCAAAAACATTTGTGCGTGCACGAAAATGGATAGTTTATATTCAACTAGTACAAGAAAAATAATGAAAAATAGTACCGTCCCTATTCCGCACTAGCTAGTATAAAAGTCCTAGTATGCTCAGTGACCGTTCACACGATACAAGTTCGCTACAAGTCGAAGTGAACAAGAAAGTGTTCACATTCTTGCACAAGAAAGATGCCCGTGTGAAATGGGCTTAAGGTTATATTCATATACACATTTTAAAGGAAGGATATTGTGGCTTAAGGCCATGATCTTTCAGTTATTTCAAACAATTGCAAATATCTCGAATAATTTTTAACCAAATGCTTTGAAAAAATTTTAGTCTGTGTACAGTCATACGATAAACAATTTTGCCAGAAATTTTTTTTTTTTAAATAATTATACCATTTGCTAGAAAAAAATTATTTCGCTTCATTTTGGCTTATTTCAATGAAATACGTGCTAATTCAGAGGTAAAAATCTAAAAATCCTTTTGGTGTAGTATTACAACAGAAAAATTCAGATACACGCGATGATATCTATGAGTGTTAAAACTGCCAGAATGAATGTTTGATATATGCTTTAATTTGCATTAAAAAATATTTTCGAAACCACTACAAAACTAAAGAGTGAGGCCTTAAGTAGATCTGTTCAGAAGGGGTTAGCTTAGATTGTATATGGATTAAATACATTGGTTCTGAATAATTTGTAGAGGACTCAGGGTTAATTTATTTGCCTTGCCCCACAGAGGACTCATGTATTGCAGATGACAGTTAAGGAGTCATAGATAATTTTCTTGATAATGTGACAGTTGAATAAAGCCTATTTAAAATACCTGCCAAGGGAAGAATTTCATTTTAATTAGTTAAACAGTCAAAAAGATCTTTCCAGTTAACATGTTCATCCAAGCGTAGGCCCAAGTATTTCATAGAAGTTGCACTTACTATATGGCTTCTTCCAAACGAAAGATTTGTTTTAATACTGAAACAGCTTTGAGGAGACTTGAAAATAATGAAATTAGTTTTATTGGTATTTTGTACTACTCTGTTGATTGTAAGATATTCTTTGAGTGTATCTAGGTTTTTTTACACATGAGAAATGAGCTGGTGTGTATTTTCATGGTGACAGTAGGAAATAATAGTGTCATCAGCAAAGAGTATAAACACACCATTCAGTTGCTAGTTCCCAAGGTCATTGATATAAAGCAGAAAGAGGACTGAACCTAGCACACTACCCTGTGGTACTCCCAGAGTAATAGGTATCAGTGAACTTTTTACTTTGTCAATTTCCACATACTGGGAACGGTTGGAAAGATAACTCTTAAATAGGTTTAATGTTATACCTCTGATACCTTAGTAGTCCAACTTCTGTAACAGGATGTTGTTGTCCACCAAGTCAAACGCTTTAAACAAATCAATGAAAAGAGCTCCATCTGTTTTAGTTTTATGAATGATCTTCCTATTATTAACTAGCTTAAATGCAGCAAAGACAGTGCAAGAAATTCAACTAATATTTTTTTTAATAATCATTTCAAATATTTTGTTTATTGCGCTAAGAATAGGTAAGTACTTAACTAAAAATTTAAATCCTTGCTGTCACCCGATTTAAATAACGTGACGTGAACCAGACGTCCACTATCTTGATCAGACCATTTGTCCTGCTACAATTCGCTCACTACCCTGGCATCAGGTACAACAGATGTGAATATGCTAATTATCAGCCGCACCGCTAATTAGTATATCTCCAGGGGCACCTCAGACATTAGCTAGGACGAGTGAAAGTGTGCGAGTGGGATACAGACAGGCAGAAATACATTAATAATTATTTTCAATTTAATTTAGGTCGTTGACAAGTTTCTTAATTTTAATCTTGGGTTGTTTTAAATTTACTAGTGTCCTGAACAACGTAATATATTTTAACTATTAATTCATTTGTTCACCATCACCACTTCATCTTATTTTGTTGTATTTTACCGGGAGATGCTGCGCCCTATGCGCGCCATCTCCCAGAAGCAGGGGCTTGTCCGTCTGACCGCCGAGCAGGGCACACGTGCGGGAGAACTGCTCTCGCACCGCCCCTGGACCTTGTGTAGTGTCTTAGTTCATATTCAGTCAGCATTCATGTTCTGTCCAGGAGCCAGACCGCCATCATTACCGCAGTTACAGTTTGTAGGAAATATAAGTATTATTAAATTCATTAATAATCAATAGTACATTTCATTTCCGTAATTCCCGTGTATTTCAGGGGAGAAGAGGCATGGCCCTGGCCTAAACAAGGGCTAAGTGATTAAGTATACATATCCAGGATCAAGATCGCCAACATCAGCGACGCTGCTTGGAGTCAGCCACATGGTCGTCTGCCATACGACCTGAGAACGATGTCTCATGCTCGTGTTTCGCCGAGCTAAAACTGCAGAACTGGTGCCTATGGGTCTTCCTAACCTTCCCCTGTACATTGTTCCTCGTCAATTAGCCCCCACGCATCTCAGAGACACGTTAAACAGAATAATTTTTCCTACTTTTAGGATATCCGAGTAAATAGCTTCTGAGAGGCATTGATTTAAACTAGACGTTAACAAGGGAGCCAGAAGATTTTTACACATTTTTAAAGTTTTTGCAGATATATTGTCATGGCCAGGACTCTTAGTTTTTAGGGTGTTGATGCTGTTTACAAGTTCAAATTCACTAACACTGGTGACATGTAGATAGATGATGGAAACATGTAAAGTGTGTGGAGTGAATTTGTGTCATTGTGGTGTCTTGTAAAGTGTCTAGTAAGATTACAGCCTATAGCGAGGGAAAAGGTTCACAAAATGCTGCAAATATATCCCTTGCACCTTGTATTATACAACCATTCTCTTGTATTTCTTTAATTACAGGACTTTCCGTGTGGATTTACCTAAGATATCAGTGAAATTTATCCATATAGACTCACTATCTCCGGAACATTTGGTGAATTTAGCTTTATATCACTCACATCGAAGATTCGGTTTTTGGGAGGTTATACGATTATTAAGCTGATTTAGTTGTACCTTGCTATAAATATTAGAACGTTTCTGATTTTGTTTTTTAACAAGGAGGTCCCTTTCCTTAACCAGGTTCAGAAATTGTGTGATTGCCCATGGTGTGATGCTATAAACAGTTTTATACTTCATTTTACTTTTGTATGTAACAGAAACAGTATCCACACTCTTTTACAGTATATAGCACATATGGTTTGTTTTAGGTTAGAGTTAACATCCGAGTTTGGGTGTCCTTGAGACATTTATATGCTAATGAATAATTAATTTTTACATGATCTACAATACATTCAGGTGATTCAGGTTTTATCACTTCTAGCAAGATAGCAATGTGGTCACTCAAGGTGGTGTTAAAGGAATAAATTACAAATTTGTTATTAGTAACATTTGTGAGAAAATTATCAAATAGTGTTTGAGTGTCGTTGATTACTCTATTTGGCCAACATGAATTCATTTACCATATGAGATAGCAGTGTTTGTATAAACATGTGTAATTGTTGTAAATGTATAAGTTTTCTATTTATTATGTAATCTTCATGACTTGTCCAATATCTTTGTACTATTGTGTATTGAAAAGATCTTACAGATGCAATAAAACAAACAAATAAGGGACCCAGCACACTTCCCTGTGGTAGGCTACCCCTGAAGTTACTACTCCTTCCTTTGACAATGTGCTCCCCACTCTTACTTTCTGACTCCGTCCTTCAAGGAAGTTATTTATCCACTCTACCACCCACTTGTCATCCAATAGCTCCACCAACATTCTTTATTAAAATTCCATGCTGCATCTTTTCAAACGCCTTCTCAAAATCTATGAAGCAGGCATCTACCTGCTTCCCTTCATCTACAGCTTGCACAAGATCTTCCAAAAGCTCAGCCAACTGAGTCTCACACGAGTAGCTTCTCCTAAACCCATGCGGGTACTCCTGCACCCAGTTATTCTCATCCATCACATCCACCATAAATTTCACAACCAGCCTCTCCATCACCTTGCCCGTATTCGATGTGAGACTCACTGGTCACGCACAATACACAATAATACAAATAACACAAACAGGCTACAAATATCAGCACCAATACAGATGCAAAACATGTACGATAAGTAGTCAAGTTTATACACATAGGCCTACATTTACAGGCTACGCACGGTTGTACTTGACAAGCACAATACAATATTATTAAGATGGAAACAAAAGAACAGTATTTTTTAACAAAGTGATGTTCAGCTGTGTATCACTCTTATGTATTGTTCCTTTTCTTACCCATTACTGGAACCGACACCATACCAAATTGCGTAATCGTCACAATAACAAACGTGTTCGCAATATTTACAAGAGCTTGTTTATTGTTTTAATGTGTCATTGCTGACAACAGCTGAGAGATGAGAGAAAAGTAATCTTTTCAGAACACAAATCTAAAGTTTGGATCAGTATTTTTATCCATACTTTATAAGCCAGAGAAATATTTGACCTCATAAGGCAGTACCAAGATAATATTAAATAAACAGAAAAACACTTCTTGTTAGAGAAAAAGTCTCATTATGAGAAATTTCAGGAGAATTTGTTGTGTTGGTTATCTAGAAGTTCTTTGTTTGCATCGCAATTGTTTCTTACATTGCTACCAACGTTGGTTTGCAATTATGCTTGTATACTATTACTAGCGTCGTTTACCGCCAGTTGTTTGCACTAGAATAGTTTGTATTTTGTGTTGTTTGGTTCCTCCCAAGGAAGGGGAAAAAATAGTTATGCATCTCGTGAGGTTTCTGATGAAGCTGCAGCAAGAGAGTGTGACAGTGGAACTGAAAAATGGGACCCAGGTAACCGGCACCATAGTTGATGTGGACGGCGTTATGAACACACACATGAAGTCAGTGAAAATGACTATCAAGAATCGACCACAAGTGGAACTAGAAAATTTAGCCATTCGTGGCAGCAATGTGCGCTATATAATTCTGCCGGATAACCTGAACGTTGACCCCTTGCTCATTGATGACGGGAGGGACCGTCCTCGGGGTGGCCGTGGTGGTGGTGGTGGTCGTGGATTTGGTGGTCGTGGAGGAAGAGGCGGCAGGGGGGGTCGTGGTGGACGTGGAGGACGTGGAGGTGGTCGCGGTGGTGGTGGTCGTGGCGGACGTGGTGGCCGCGGTGGTGGACGGGGCTTTGGTGGAAGAGGAGGAGGGGGAGGCAGTGACAGGCGCTATTCGCACGGTGGCGGTGGGAGCCGCTACTAAGACATGAATGACTTAGTCAAGACGTGAATGGCTTAGTCTTCTGATCATATGATGTTCCCAAGAGACGCCTGCAGAGTACCATATTTAAAGTATTAATTGTGTTCTGCAAGTCAGACATGTTGTGACACGTGTAAAGACGTTTTTCTATGTACTGTATTTTTTTATTGAAAGTTTCATGAAAAATTGTAAAAAAAAAAAACATCAATTTCAATAGACATTTTGCCTGATCGAGTTGTAATGAAGTTACAAAAAAAATTTCTTTTTCACTTTTTCAGAAATCTGATAGGAAAGTTAAATTTGTGCAGTGTAATGAACTCCTATTTATGTTCATTGACAATAAAAAATATTGATTGTATTTTAAACTGTCATAATGTTCTGTTGTAATAGCCTACTACCTTTACGCCAAGTCTACAATGAATTTTAGCAATACGTACATAAGGTGTATTTTCGTGGTTGAATTAGAAACAACGGGCAGGGTTGCCAGATTGGGCGGAATTGTGTCAATTGGGCTATTTTTTATAATCTCGTGGCGCTGTAAAAGACTGTGATGGCGGACGTTTTGACTCCAAAAACAAGCAACATTTATCGGTTTGGGTGGCGGAAGGAAAGGGAAATTTATTTTCGTTTTTCGTATCACCCCACTGTGATCAGTGAAACCTGTCCGCAGTTGGCTCTAACAAAGGCAAGTTAGTGATACGAGAAGAGGTCGCTGTTGTAAAAATTCATATGTCTATTATCACTAATGTTTTATAGGCCTACAAGAATTTTGAAATTTTACCTAGAACAACAATTCAACAAGGGTGTTGCTATGTAATAACACTTCATTTCTCATGTGATAGGAACTTGAAAGGTGTCTGTTTCATAGCTAATACTGTACATGGTATGTTTCTCTGCAAGTCATTGTTTTAAGGGGCCTCCCTACCTGCGCTTCAAATGCATTGCAGCAAGTTACGACTGTTCCTTATTTAACAAAAATTTTTTTACACACATTACATTTGTATATCTACGAAACGAACACACTTCAAACTATGTCGCTATAGATTTAAAAACTCTGCACATTTATTAGAAACCTCATTTTCGTGCCACTCAAAATGGCCAAAATTGGATTTTCCAGACTATAGTATCTGGAAAAATGACAACCGGATTCAAAAAAACACAACGATAGAAACAAGCGCTAGACTTTGAACTACGCTCTCCGTAAATAAAATAATGTCACTGCTTTAAGTCCCATAGGAAAAGGGATAATAGTGAAGCACTGCATGCCAGATGAGTGACTTGCTCAGAGAGACGATAATGCATTACTTGGGCGATTCTCCCAAACTTTAATTATGTCCATGGCTATTAATTTTTTTAAATTTGTTTTTGGTTTTTGATCCATTATATTTATTTAGTGGCCTGTTATACTGTGACCTATACTATCTTATCAGCCCAAAACCCTTGCCACATTTTAACACAGCTAAATGAAATTCCTGTATTGTCATTACTGTCCGTTGTCCCGAACTACATTTTCCATCACATTGTTTGCTATTTAAGATTATATTCTGAACTCAAATTTTAAGAAAAATATGGTAATATGTGCAAAATACATGAATGAAGCAGAAGTAAAATCAAATGTAAGTGACATGCAACAGGATTACAGCATTTGAACTCAAAGTTGGTCCCAAGACTTTTATGTCATTCCTGTCCTTATGATGTCCTAACAATTTCCCTTGCAGAAGTAGGTGGGTTGGTAACTCTGCTGTAATGCTGTGCAGCATTCGTGTTTATTCCAATTAAACAGCATGTTGAAGGTTATCAATTTTTGAGTTTGTTGTGTGTGTGTGTTTACATTTGAATTCCTACAAGGAACTTTATTTATAATTATTGTCCTTGGCCTATATACTTGTGTTTTGAATATAAGAAATCAGGTATAAAATTGTATTTGTAGTACGCAACTTTAAAACAGTGGTTTTTAGTCATTACTGTCCGGGGGTGTCATTTAAGGGGGGCGAACGCCCTCCCTGGATTTAGGAGAAAATGTGTAAAAAATGTTTTTGTGTATTTTGTTATTTAAATAATACTAAAGCAAGCACATAAATTTATACATGTTTAATTAATAAAAAAGATGCAACAAGGTCATTGTCGCCAAAAATAATCTTGACCCCTACCCCCCTCCACCGAGAAAAACCTGAAATGACTCCCCTGTTACTGTCCCTACGTTTACAACAGAATGGCGACAGGAATGACTAATTTAAAGGTCAGTAATGACAGATAATAAATATCACATTTTGTTAACAACTTTCAAGTAGTCATCACATTATAAAATGGTTGAAAACACATAATGTTTTAAATCTAAAATTAAAAGTAGGCTAATATTTTTGTAGTCATGACAAAGAAATTGAAATCAGTGAGTGTATAGAGAATAATGACATATAACTTACTGGCCAGTTGTTTGAAGTTAACTTAACCTGTCTGTGTAGGTCATTTGCGAGCATTGAACTAATTGACTTGGCTGTGAAATGCACAAATTATTGTGTAGTAGAACCTTACATCCTGAATTAATTGTTGGGGAAAAATCTTATTCTGATTATGGAAAAAATACTAGACATGTGAAGTTTTGGTTTTGGGGCTAAGTTACCAGTTGTCAGTTGAATTATCTTATCTTATGTGTTAACATTTCTCCTAGATATGTGGCATGTAGAGTCTTCATTAATCATTATGCATACTCTATGTCACTGAATTAAGGGGGATTTACAATGATCCGTCGCGTCCGCCCGTCATCAGTCCGTCTGCCAGTTTTTTGGTTTATTCCGTCTGTCAGAAATGCTACAGATTTACAAAAACCAGTCATCCGTCCGTCGTTATTCCCTTAATTTGCAATACTACCAATGTACAAACAGAAAACTTCTGTGGGATACTAAAATTCCCTTAAATATATTTTTTATTTTTACAGAATTGTACTTAATCTATAGCTGCATATAGTTGCAAACACTGTTCTTCGCCACAAAGAAATTTAACGAACATAAATATTTACTGATTAAATTACTTGTGGTGTAATGTTGTACTAAACATAGGCACAGGGGGGAAAGTCTTAACGAGTTGACGTCCGAGTTGGGCACAATATTTAACAGAAACTCACAGGACGTCAGTTGTACCAAGCCACAATTTATAAGTAACCCAAATCTCACAAAGGTTGTAAGACGTCAAACAATAACATAGCATAATCGATACATAACAGTGAGTCTCGGGTCAGGCAATAATTTGTCAAATAACCGACACGAAACACAACACACAAAACACCAACACAAAAAAAAAAATTACTTCGCCCCTGGCAAGCCAAACCTGAGCCAGAAAGATTGAGGGAAGGGGGCGGAAGAAGAGAAAAAATCACAAAATCCTGAAGACGGCGGAGGTGGGGATCAACCGCCGGTGCGAAGTAGAACCTAGGGGGGGTCCAATTCAAATCCCACCTGAAACACACAATCTCTTTAAACATCAACATCCGCTGAACAGTGCTTTTTCAAATGGCTAACATGAGCCTTGCGAAGGATGGCCCCAGACCTGGGGTCAGCGAGCAAGACTGTGTTGGGGCCCAACACCATGTGAAAAGGCCCTGCGTAACGTAGTAAAAGTTTGCTACCCAGGTCCTGGACACGAGAAGGCAGGGTAAAGGCCATACAATAAACCAACTGCCCCTCCTCATAATCTGCCGTAACCCGCTGCGCGTTCACACGGGACTGGAGAACCTGGCGTGCCTAGGCAAGATGTCCCAAAACCTTATGGTTCAACAGTTCTCGTAGAGCCTCGCTTAGGGGTAAAGAGGGTGAAGGTACAACCCACACATTCAATAAGGGATAGATCAGGTCACGCTCTAGCAGAACTTGAGCGGGAATACTCTTGGTAGCCCCATGCATGGCGGAGTTTAAACCTAGGTTAATCAAGTCCAACTCTTGATCTCAATCGCGATGCCGAGCGTGATACAACGAAGCCAGGGAGGCTTTAAGATTGTGATTAAATCGCTCAACTTGATTCCCACAGGAGAAGTATGGACATGAGGTTTAGTGGTTCACACCCCAACGCGAAAGCACATATCCTTAAATGTGCTAGAAATGAAAAAAGAGAGTGTTGTCGGTAACTAAGTTAACTGAAGGGCCAAAAATTGACCACCCCCGGTCCGACAGAGACCGCACTATCAACGCTCTCGTTACACTATGAAGGACAGTCAAGATGACAAACTTATTGATGCAGTCTAGCAGAATCAAGAAATATAAATTTCCGTTACCGGAACGTACAATGGGCCCAAACACATCACAATGTACGGTTTCCCAACTGAACTCGACCTGATCTACGGTATACAACCCAACTTTACGAGTCTTTGCCGCCTTAGCGCGATAACACAAACTGCACCTACGGACAAACTTCTTGACATCGCGGAATATTCCTAGCCAAAAGAAACAAGGGCTGACCTTGCTCTAAGTACCTGCTCATCCTAAGTGCCCACCAAAAGGAGAGGAATGAAAATAAGTTATCGACTCCTTCCTAGGAGGAGTTGGGACCATCAATCATTGAAGGCGTCCTCGACGACCTACATAACGTAACAAATGCCCAATCACTGCATAGAAAAGTACTTCTCCCTGTTCAAGGTGCCTAACTATATCACAGCACTCAGGGTCTTCTTCCTGCATAGATTGTAACTGGTAGTAGAAGGTCGGATGAGTGGTAAAAGAACACACACCCGTAAGCTCATCAGGGTCACAGGCATAGCCCTCGGTGCAATACATATGCGATAACGCATCCGCTACCACGTTGTTTGCACCGGAGACATGCCGTATGACAAAACTGAACTTGAGCCTAAACATCCAACGGCCAAGCTTACTGAACTCATTTGAATGCCTGAACAACCAGGAAAGTGCCTGTCAGTGCACAAATCAAACTCCACTCCGCTCAGGAAGGACTCAAATTTACCCGTGCTCCATACACAAGCACAGCCTCTTTCTTGAAAGCGCTCAGCCTACGCTCTGACTCTGCCAGTGCATGACTGGCAAAGGCCACTGGTACAATCCTGCCATCGCGCAACTGACCGATCACGGCCCTCAAAGCCACGCTAGAGGCGTCTACATGCAGAACAAAACGCAAATCAAAATCAGGCAAGAACAGTGTGGGAGCAGCAGCCAATCCCGCCTTTAAGGCCTTGAAACTCCGTTCCTGCTCCTCTCCCCACACAAACGGCACGTATTTCGCTTCAGTCGATTCAATGGAGCAGCCGTCTCCGCAAAATGAGGAATAAACCTAGCAGATGAACCGGGAGACCCCCTTAACAGACTTAGGTGTAGGGAAATTAACAATAGGGCTAACCCGCTTGGGGTCCATCATCAACTGACCCTCAGACAGGATGTATCCTAGGAATTTAACCGAAGAAGTAGCCCAAGTGACTTTGAGTGGGTTAACAGTCAAACCCGCTTGGCGGAGACAAGTCAACACTTCCATAAGGTGACCCAGGTGCTCATCAAAGCTATTACTATACATGATTATGTCATCAATATAGTTGTACACAAATTTAAACTTCAGATCTGGCATCACATGATCAAGCACGCGAGACAACGCTTGGGGTACCAAACCACGCACCCATTGGGATCCTATTGAACTCGTATTGCCCCCACTGGGCGCAAAACGCTGTATATTTGCAGGAGTCAGGATGTAACAGGCACTGGTGAAAGCTGGAATTTAAGTGAATAATGAAAAAAAACAGAAGCCTTCCCCAAATACTGAAGGGCGGTGTCAACCATGGGAGCAGAAAAAGGATCAAGGCGGATCTTATGATTCACTGCAGACATATCGGTGACAAGACGATAACCAGCGACCTCGCCCGTTTTTACCATAAAGGCCAGTGACACGTAATCCGAAGTGGAAGGGGACACTACTCCATCCTCCAACAACTTGTCAAAAAGACATAGCATGTTGGCCAATTTTGGGGGGCCATAGGTATAAAAGGGGACCCTAACAGGAACATCGTCCGTGACCGAGAAACGATACGGTAAAACATTGCATCTCCCAATCCTAGGCATGAAGAAGTCGCTAAACTCGTCCAGCATGTTCTGAACACCCTGGACATGCACGGGAACTACAGCAGCAATCCGGCTGCCGGGGGAGGAAGAACGGCTTACAGAGGAAATTAAAGGGCAAATGAAAGTGGGCGCAAATTTAAACACTAACTTCCAGCCGTGCACATAGATCACTGCCCAGGCATGACTCAGAAAATCATTGCCCAATCACATCAGCCACCAGATCATCCAATACCCAACATCCAAAGGTCCATGAGAAATGGCAGATCTCAAATGCGGGAACCGCAAACCACGCCTGTGTTTGCTACACAAAACCACAATGTGAACAAATCATTTATTTTTGTCCGCAAAAAAGGAAATTTCGAAATCAGGTAAGGCAAAAAATTCGCCCTCACAAAAAATTGAGACGCACCTGTGTCGACCACGGCCGCTCGTTATTCCCCATAACAAGACAAAGACGTAAGAATTCTTGCGCTCTACACGGACATTCGAAGACCTGCCCCCGACACGCCTACACAAGTGGCGCCCGTCAGTTTCCCGGACAGGAGGATCGGAAAAAGCCTGGGCTGCGGCACCTGAAACAGATGCGGGTGCTCAAATCCACTCGTGGAATCGGTCACTTAGCTTTCAGGTGTCGTGCAACAAGACCTACTCGGTCCAGGCCTAGAAGACTCCAAAAGAGGAGGAATGCTACCGTGCGCTTCTCCAATAGCCGCGACTCATGACTGAAGGCGTGGAATACCACCAACTTCAGTTATAGAGATAGAGGGAATGACAGGACCATCATCACGACGTACGACTAGGCCGACAGAACGAAAATACTCGCGATCCAATTCTAATTTGTGCTCTATTTCAAGCTCCAAAACACGTAACTGCTCAAAAGTATTAGGGTGTCCACTACCAACCACACGTCGCCGAGCTTCTGGAATCAAATGATCCACTATAAGGCCTACGAATTTCACCTCCGAGCGGGACAAATTCATCGCCCTGGCATAACACTTCACGTCCTGGATATAGAAGGCAACTGTCTCGTCAACACCTTGGAACCTATCAACATACCGCCACTTCAGTGTTGTAGACGGGCCAGCATTCTCTATCAGCCTCACCTTAAACGACCCATACCCCTGCTAGGCCTCAAGAACCTCGCTCAAAATAGCGCTGGCATGTCCGTCCAATCGCAAAGCTAATATAACCAAAAATGCGCCCACATTGAATGTGTGCCCCATAAAATAACTGATTGACTTTAACAAGAAAATGCAACACTTCTTCAGGCTGCACAACACTCAAACTATTCACTGCCCCCAATAGTGTCATTAATACTGACTGAGCAACAGTAACAAGCCCATCAGCAATGAAGGCCGTCCCTCCTACATTTAACCTCGCCACCGAACATAACGAATTGACGTAAGCAATAGCACGAATCTGAAGGGCAATGACATCCTCACTGTCGACAAATGTCACCCCAGACTCAGTCAAATATTGTTGCATTTCTAGGTACCCTAACCGGTATACAAACTCGCACCCTGTGTGCGCCATGCTACCAAACCAATACAAGAAAGGAACTGCTAACAACAATAGAAAACAAGGGCCCATTTAACGCAACAACTCAACTCGGGAAAACCTGAGCAGAGTCGCGCAGATAATTATGTTAAACATAGGCACAGGGGGGAAAGGATTAACGAGTTGATGTCTGAGTTGGGCACAATATTTAAAAGAAGCACACAGGACATCAGTTGTACCAAGCCACAATTTATTAGTAACCCAAATCTTACAAAGGTCGTCGTAAGACGTCAAACAATAACATAGCATAATGGATACATAACTACGAGTCTCGGTTCAGGCAATAGTTTGTAAAATAACTGACACGAACAGGCTCAAAAAGGAAACAAAACGAGAAATCTCGCGACTTACCGGGCTGACAGACTAGTTGAAAAACCTCGAGAAACTTGAGAAAAGAAACAAATAAACTCACCATATAGCAGTACTGAAGTCGACGTTGTGCCGAGAGAGAAGAGTATGTCCACAGTGGTAGGCAGCCAGAAGCGAAGTGACCAGCCAGGTGAGCGGAGAACTGCCGCTGACTGGCCACGAAGGATACGGGAGGGAAGGAAGCAGGATGGAATGGAGGGAGACCTAAACAGCTCGGACTAGACCAGTAGGGCCGAAGGTCCTAAGAAACCGGCGCACCAGGCTTCAGACACGCAGTCAAGAGTTCCATTCTGCGCGACACACACATATTCACATGTCCCACAACGAAACAAGCTTACACAGCCATGGCTCAACCCAGAGTCCACTAAAAGTTCAATATTGGTGCACCCCAGCACGTGAGCAAACATTTTGCAAAAAATAAGTTTTAATTTTTTCCGAATGCCATAACTATCACTGTCGTATTTTAAAATAGAATTTACAGAGTCATCCAACAAAAATTAAAAAAAATTCACAGCCTTATTAAAATAAACAGTTAAAACTATCGTCACCATCTTTGAAGGCTGTAATTTCACCCGTCCGTCCATAAAATTTAAAGCTTGGTAAGCTTTGGACGGATGGACGGATAGAATTATTCCAGACACCTGATTGGCTAGAAGTCACGTGATCGACGGACGGGCGCGATGGATCGTTGTAAATCTCCCTTTACCCAACAATGAGTGAACAACTAAATGCCATACATTGTTTTAAAGAAGTGGCCATTGTTGACTGAGTAGAATATATGAGAAAATTGTTTTGCATAATGGAAATGGTTGTGTGAATTACACTTGAGGGGTGTTGTACTGTATCACATCACTGTTTACAATGTGTTTTAGGTAATCACAGTGGATAAGCTTGGTACTAGTAGAGTTTATGAAAAAGAGAAAAGTGAAGATGGAACAGAAATTTACAGAGATAAGTTAAAGAAAATTAAAGAATCAGTATATGCAATAAAAAAAAAATCAAATATAAAGAAAAACTGATGCAAAACAGAATGAGAGATAGCACTTGAAAAAACAACACGAAACTGTAAAGGAAGACCCAATAATTTGGGTTTGCCAGTTGCATACGAAGATGGTATAATCTGTTTCCTGTGAAACACGTCCACAGTGAAGAATCAGAAGAGTAGCATTTCTGAAGAAAAAAAAAGTGAATTAACAGAAGCTATTTCACAAACACATTGGAGACAACACAATTTAAGGCAAGCTTGATAGTGGAAAGATGTACAATGCTATTGGTAGCCCAGCATGACAGTCAGACCTGCACTAATACAGAAAAAAAAGTTCTCTGTTGCAGAAAAGAGACAAAAAGAAAGAGAGAAGAAAACAGAGAGAACAAAATTAAAAACAATCCTGATTTACGTATAGTATAAGTAATTTCTTGAAAAATAGATCCACAAAAAGAGAAAAGAAGAATGCAGAGTCAAAATGATAACACAGCTTAATAAGCATGAGAAAATAATCAAAATAAGCAAATGATGGAAAATCAACACTCAGAACTATAGAAGAAATAAGAAGGTACAATGTGGAATTGAGTATTTCTAATCAAACACACCTCCCAGTAGCCGTGATAAATACTTACTGGATAGTTCAACTGAGACATAGTTGGAGTCAAGCAGTGGACCAACTGTAATAGAAGCCTCGAAAATACACACCGCTAATTCATCATCAAGTTAGAAATTAAATTAAACAACACACTATCACAAGTTAATGATTGGTTCTCGTCACATCAGGTACAGCTAAATGTGGAAAAAACTAATGTGATTCAGTTTTTCTTAAAATTAAAACTGAGTAAAGTAAATGTCAAATTAAATAGTAAATGTATTACAAGTGTGGAGAGAACTAAATATCTAGGTCTGTACATTGATGAGAAATGTAGTTGGACCTGCCATACTGAAAAATTAATTAAAAAGTTAAGTTCAACATGTTACCTATTAAGACTACTGTCAAACAAATGTAGCCTACAATGTTTAAAAAGTGCATATTTTACTTATGCACACTCTGCAATTAGCTATGGTATAATTTTTTGGGGTATGAACAAGGCAAACTTAGGCAAAGCTTTAATTGTGCAAAAAAGGGCAATACATATAATTCTACGGAAATATCCTCAAACTCGCTGCAAACCACTATTTTAATCTCTAAAAATACTACCCATGTATCTATATATATGAGGCTGTATTATTTGTTAAGAAATATATTCACAACATGAACTATCAATTAACTACTCACATTCATCACCACAATTCAAGATTTAAAGATTATATACATATAAACTTGGTAAATAAGGCACATACTATGAAATCAGTACAGAACTATGGTATAAAACTATACGTAATCAACTACCTTTTACAATAAAGAGCATTAATTAATTAAAAATGTTTAGATCAGCATTATTTGAGTTTTTGCTTGAGCAATGTTATTACAGTGTTCAAGAATATTTGTCTCAATATATTTTAGAATTGAAGTTTGGATAATACATCTTACACTTTACATTTTTGCTGCTTGTATATTTTATTTCTAGCTATGTGTATGTGTTAAGTATTGTGTATAGGTCATTTTTCCCTCCACTTTGTAATGATGTTAATATATTATTATTTTAATCTAGAAATGTATCTATTTCTCTAGTTTTATATATTCTTAAATACATACTGCTGTTGTACCTTTTGACATGTCCAACACCAAAATGTAAATTATGGTATTGTGGATGAATATAAAATAAATAAAATGTAGTAAAGAGGAAGGTAAATAGGTCTATAAGGAAAAAACATGAAAAGTGTTATAGCAGTGTGTCCAAACTTAAGTCCCAGTTAAATAAGACAAAAAACAAAAACTGAGAAATACAGAAAGAAGTATGAAAGGTTGTTGGAAAAAAAAAATTCAAAACACAAAAGGTCATCTCCATCACCAAGGAAGGAGGTATCTGCAATACTAAATAAAGGGTCGAAAGAAGTGCGTAGGCAACTGCTGTTTGGAGTCACTGTAAAAACAAATTTCAGCAGAAATTAGGGAATCGAGAAATGAAAATCAGAAACAAGCCGTTGCAAAAATGCTTCCGGGAAAGATTCTGAAAAAGTACACATTGACACAGCATGTTCAACAACTGATCTCACTGCACAGATACTGAAAAGCAAAGGAAAGTACAAGTTTCAAATATGAAAAGAAGGAAAAATTGCTACAGCTAATGACTGACACAAAAAGTAAATTGTAGGAACATTTTAACAGTATCGAAAACAGTGTGATGGCACCTGGGAAGAAAGATTGTGTTACACTGAATAAGTGCACCAAACCTAAACATTATTTTTAAAACATACTAGTTAAATTTGCACAGAAAGTTTAAAGAATTTAATTTCAAATTTCAGTTTTCGACATTTTGCAAGAGCAAACCCTTCTGAGTTGTTCAGCAAAAGTTTCAGCTCATGATACTTGAATGTGTAAAATACATGCTAACTTTTCATTCAAGCTTCAAACATTAAAAGAACTTAAAATGATCGACTCAGAAAAAGTTACTGATTTTTGTAATAGAATGACTCGTAACATGAACAATAAAGCATGCATGTATAATGAGTGCGTGCAGTGTAACAGTTTCTACGTGACATTAATGCTTTGGATGAGAAAGGTAATTTGTGTGATTATTACTACAAATGGATGTGGGTAGTTTAAGTTACAAGCATGGGAACCCTATCAAAGTGAAAATAATTGCCAAAGACACTTTACACTGTTCTGTCAATACATTTCTTGAAGATATTCAGAAGGCAACTGCTGATTTCCATATTCATGAATACAATTCAAGAGACCAACAGAGACAGTTAAGAGTGTGTGGTAGATAAATAAACGCTGAAAACATCAATTGATTTCTACGCTTTTTTCAAAGCCAATATGGATAAAATACTCCTTGACAATCCTAGATAATGGTATTTGCCAACTTTATGAGTAAATATTGATCCAGAATTACTATTTCGTTATGCGTGATCTCTTGCGCCGCAGTTAAATGCACGAGGTTCCGCGTCGGAGATTGTACCTCAGAAGTTAGTAACGCTGAAAACAATTTTGTTTAAAACATTGGCTAAAACTATTGTCTAGGATTACCATTGTTTAATTTTCACAAATTGGCTTCAAGAAACCTACAGTTATAGATTAATGCTTTTAGCGTTGAATTATGTACCATGCCTTCTTAAAGATACTAAAAGAAAAAGTAAGTGAAAAGCAATGCATATTTTTTTATTAATTTTTCCAAAAACTACCTTTGCAAATATGCAACCGAAGTGCAAAGTGTTTACGGGTGGCTCCAGACTAAAACTTACACTTCACACAGGAGTAAAATATTTTTTTAAAAAAGAAATGACGGTGAAGTTAAATGTAAATCAGTATGCCCTGTTTCACATAACAGGCACAATGTAAGTGCTATGCTTTGTTTCTGTTTGATAAAAAAAGTTATATGTAGCAACCTTAGACTTGCAAAGAATATTTTGTGTTTATAGATTAAACTAAATTTTTCAATGCTCTTATTAGTGATCTGTTTTTAAATAACTAATTTTATCACTTTTTTATGCCTTTAAAACATGACTCTTGGCTTGCTGTACATGAATATTAGTTTTAAGAATTAATTTTAGATAATAAATCTCAAATTATGGTGCTATAATTATTAAATTTGGATATTTGTAGTAAGGTATGGTTTAGTTGGAGAATTTGTGCGACAGTTCGTCATTATTGTCATATATTTGTTCATTACTGACCTACTTGTAGTCATTTTTGTCTCGCCTGCAGTCTTTACTGTCCCCTTTTGATTTTTAATCCTACGAGCAGAATGTATAAACAAATTAATCAAACTGTACCACTAATTAATTTCATCTGAGTAAGCTTTCATCAACATGAATACAGTAGACAAACCTACAAATATTGACATAATCTTTATGGCGGATCCATGAGCCAAAAGTTAAATTTATGGGAGAATCGCCCACATACGTCGGTTAGTGGCAGTGTTACCGCTTATGCCTCACACACACAAATGCAGCTTATCTAGGGAGGTCTCTTAATGGTTTTTCTCAGAACACAACAGTAACTGTACAATTTTATCAGGGTCGGATTGAAATTACAAAGACCTTTCTTTCTGCTGCGAGATTTGTTGTGTACTTGTGTTGTTAACTGTAATTATGTTATTCTAAAATTTAGTTGACAGTTGTGTTGGCAAAAATATTTTTGAGAAAGCAGAAACAACTGGATAGAGAAAAACTAGGATACTGAAGTAAAATTTTAAAAAATTCTTAGCTAAATACATATTTTGTTTCTGTCCATGTACTTATACCCAAAATTGACAATGCCTGATAAGCAGCAAACTTCTCAGATTAACATTTTGCAATGGGTGTACATTTACAGTATTGACTCATTTAAATTGCCAGTCTTCAAAAAATTCAAATTCCCAATTCCATGGTGATAAAATGAAGCACATGACCATGGGCCAGTGTTAAAAAAACCTCAAAAGACAGAACGGGGCTTTATTTATTACAATACATTGTTCCAATAAATCTATTGATCATCGAGGTGTAATAATCATTAATAAAAATTTACACCATAAAATTTAAATTTTGTAACAATTGACCACATAATTTACCATAAGGAGAATTTCAAAACTTCATTTTAAAAAATTAAACGTTTTGGTGATTTTGAACTACAATTTAATGCAATAGTTGTCGGCGAAGCTTTAAAATCATCTCACAACCCTGACAACAAGCATAGTAGATGGATGAATACAGTATTCAGTACAGCAATTCAATTTTAATAACAGAAACTTATTTTGTTGAAGGAACCCAAAGGGAGTTGACGTACAGTATTTGCAAAGCCTTATAACCCAGGCTTTAACTTCCAGTTAGGCCTACTTAAATGTAAATTCGGAGATACACAATTTTTTTGAGTAAGATGTGCTGACGTGATAATGCACGGGATGTGTGGTGGCCAAAAACCAAACAGTTCGTACGACACGTGTGACGCTTGTCACACATTAAATATATACAGATAAATGTTTGTGAATAATTCAACCATGTATGTACAGGTATGGACTCGTACATGCCTTGATATGTACATTCATATACTAATATGCATATTTCATGTCAATATAGCACTGAGCCCATGTCAATTTTTGTTGTAAATGTTTTGTCTGGTAATTATGAACTTAAATACCCTAATGATTCACTAGCATCAGTTGTAAAACAGCAGTGTTATAGTATGGTAACTCCTGAAAAGAAATACTGCAAAATTCAATATTGTTGAACAACTTTTTCTCCTCTCTCTAGCTCCATTTTATGTCTGCGAGGATCATTCTTGCTTAGTAAGCGTTGTGTGCTGTGCAGGATGTAAAATATATTTTCTGTTTTTCTCTTGTGTGATGTCCCTTTTCAACCCTTTCTCAGCAGGAGGACGAGTGGGTTAGACCAAGAAAGACTGGTCAGGGTACGCTCACCCTATCATAAATAACTGCACAGCCACAGGGCGGGGTTCGAACTAGAACGACACCATATCTATACACACACTCAGTCACTAGTGTGCAGTGAAGTGATGGTTACATGTTATAACAATTGAGTATGTTTACGTTATGTTTTATGGTTGAACACTAACCAGGAAGCATATAGCATATAAGCAAAAGATAAAATAATTGTTTATATATATTTTAGTAAACTGCAGAAACTGGATATATATGTATATATATATATATACACACACGCGCACGCACACGCTCATGCGCATGCGTGCACACGCACACACACACAAGGTGTCTTTTATGTACCTACGGAGAATGATAGGGCGTGTACGGGACGGGTATAGAAGTAATTTGAGATAGGGAACTTGGGGTCGGAGCGGCCTCCTTAACCCCTAAATTTAGGGTTGATTCAGGCCCTGCCCCCTGGAATGTAGGCAACCGACCCAAGCCTTTGTAACGGTCCCAATCCTACGACTCGTGCTAAACACAGAAGGGAGTGCAATGTTAAGTCTCAGAGAAGAACAGGCAGGCTGACGATGGAGTACGGCACGATTTAAGTTTGCATGATGGCTGAACCTCCACATGTGTACACTTTAGATGAATACACCGACATGCATCTGTGCTATGGTGCCACGAACAATAATGGTGATGCAGCAAGAAGATTGTATGCCGAAAGATATCCAAACAGGGTTTTACCCAATGATCGAACGATTATGGCTGTTGACCGGCGTATGCAGACAACAGGATTAGTGGCAGTAAGTGGATTATTTTGCATACACAATTGTTGAGTTCCATTTGCTATACCGTTAATAATACCTTCCGTAGTTGAAGGCGACTTGTTTGTCCCATATTACTCGGTTGTTTTCTTTTGTTCTCATTATTTTATGTTTGATTTGTTTAACACCCGAGATACTAACGTAGTAATGTGCGCTTAGGTTTCCGTTATCCTGTCGGTAATAATTATTGTGTGATACCAGGAGGGTCGTTCATAAACTACGTAGACACAGAGAGAGATGGGGGATCCATTGTCGTTCGACAGTACCACTTCAAGTAGCGTGGCGGGGGAGAGGGGATGACGACAGAGGGGACGGGGTGTCTGAAATGGTCAAATTGTGGTCTGCGTAGTTTATGAACGACCCCTGTTTGCGTTGCATCGCGAACATTTAAGATGGCTTCTTTATCCCATTTTGTTTGTTCGTTGTTTCTTTTTTTGTGTATGTTTTGAGTGATTTATTTTTAGATACGAGGTGCTAGCGCTGACCTGGGCAGGCTGCCTCTACTTCAAAACCACGTGACGGATGCAGCCCTGGAATTGGTACAACAAAACCCTGGTACGAGTACCCGGCGCGTCGCGGGACAGCTTGGTGTGTCAAAGGACAGTGTGGAAGGTGTGGCACGCGCACGGATTGTACCTGTACCACAAGCAGAAGGTTCAACCTTTAAACCCCAATGACTACGAACCAAGAGTACAGTTTTGCAATTGGTACCTGCAGAGGCTGGTGCAGCAGGAAGACTTTTCATCATACATTCTCTTCTCGGATGAAGCTACCTTTACTAGAGATGGCATTTTCAATTCGAAAAATAATATTGAATGGGCTGATGAAAACTCTCACAGTGTTTATGAAACGGGACATCAGGTTCAATTTTCCGTCAACGTCTGGTTGGGTGTAGTGGGCGATCAATTAATTGGCCCTTACCTTTTACCTCCTTGCTTGAATTCAGAAATGTATCTCGTTTTTTATGCGAGGTATTACCTGAGTTCCTGGAAAATGTACCGTTACAAATCAGGGAAGGTATGATTTTCCAGCACGACGGAGCACCAGCCCACTTCGGACGCATTGTTTGAGATTATTTGAATCTTGTTTTTCCGCATTGTTGGATCGGCAGATCGGCGGCTAATGATTTAGCATTGATTGGATGGCCAGCACGGTCACCTGACCTAAATCCACTGGACTACTGCCTATGGGACTGGATGAAGGATTTGGTATACAATACTCCAGTCGAGTCTGGGGAGGAGCTTATTGCCAGAATACTGGCAGTTGCTCAAATAATCCAAGAAACGCCTGAGAGTTTTGCGAATATTTGCGAGTCTATGCGCAAACGATGCGAAGCTTGCGTTCGAGTCAATGGTGCTCAGTTTCAGCACTTGTTGTAAAGTAATCAAACAGCACCTGAGCTTTGTAACATAACCGGGTGTCCACCTGTGATTTGAATTCTCGCTTGTTAATGTTGACATTACTACAATAAACGTGTATCATTGTGACATGCATATCATGCAGTTATTTTTGACTAGTAAGTTTATGATGTGTTATTGTACTCTCAAATTGGAACTTTGTGAATAATACGGTGGATATTAG
>PNEQ01113446.1:0-78304 GCA_003012365.1 Medauroidea extradentata
TAGCATTTTTATAATTTTATCTCATTTTGACATTGTCACTTTTGGCAGTAAACCGACGATATATCATCTCACTAATCTCAGGTTTGGGGCACCAAATACGTTTCCGCGAAACCTTAACTCTCTGAAACTTTGTAATGTCAATAAAGTTAAAGTGAATATTTTGACAATATATAATTGAGGGCACCGTCACCAATGATTGTGCACAGGGTAAACAGATGTTTCTCATTCGATTAACCTCTTACCTTAGATGTCTGTAACTACCATAGAACGTCAAATTGTCAGTTTATAAATAAGGCCCAGGCGAAGTCGCTGTTGGTGGCAGGGATAAACTTAAGACTTCTTTTCGCATGGACAGCTATAACTACTTATCCTTCTGCAGAATTAGTTCAACTAGCCGCTTGGACATTCTAACACTTGATGACTGAAGTACCAATCTTGTGTATAAAGAGGTTTTTCAATTAAAGTAAATATTATCAGTTACGAATAATACTCGCGAGCAAAGCCGCGGGGGACTGCTAGTTGTCTATAAAATTTTAAGGTAATATTTGTCTGCGTCATGAGGTGGTATTATGTTGTTTGCAATCTTGAACTTTGGATTTTTCATTAATTTGTATTTTCTGGTGTTTTTAACAAAATTCTTTTTGGTTTATTAATTTATTTATGTGCTGAATACGGGCAATTTACTTTGTCTTTCCTTTAGCTTTTCTTGGTTTTCTTAGACGACATAATACTGCCGTGGCATGTATCCATAACATTTCACTAAGCTCTTCCCCCCCCCCCCCAATTGCAAGAATCTTTCATAAGACATTATGCAGATACTATAGTTCATTATTTGTCAAATATAAAATATTGATTTAAATGAGAATTTGGTTGGATAAAAATTATCACCGGTTTATTAATATGTATAAGTTACTTCAGCCAACCCCGCCATTATTGCAAATGAGACTACCATATCTAGAGTCCACGATATTTTGCGAAGTAATTCTGCATCAGTTTGTTTCAATACCTTATGTGCACCTATGAAGCTTTGCTTCATGGTTATTGTCAGAATGTGTTATAGCACAGACGTGGCTCATTTGACTGTGCCAACAGGAACAAGGTTACTGCGACACCACACGTCTGTGATTTGCGGGTAGAACCCTAGACGCTGAGAGTTATAAACAGCCAATCACTGACCATGAAGCAGGACTACATATGTGCACATAAGGCATTGAAACAAACTGTTGCAGAATTATTTTCGCGAGAAATCGTGGGCTCTAAGCATATCACTTGAAGTCTCATTAGCAAGTAAAATCACTGTATGTAAATTCGTGAAAAAGTAAGTATACTGTTGGTGACGCTTTAACTCAACCTACAGAAAACGGCAATTTAACCTCTTTAAATATATAAACATAGGCGTCTTGTAACACGTTGCGTAAGACAGAGCAAACAAATGAATTAAAGAAATGCTGTTTTACGCACCGCGCCTTCTTGAAACAAGTTTCGACAGAAGAAGAATTTATTCCGCCCTTTTTTCTAACTGGATGACCCTTCCTCCCAGAACTTGACACACGGCTGGTATATCTTCTCTCGCCTGGCACTTTCTCATATTTATCACCAGCCTCCTCTCTCCCTTTATTCCAACAGCAAACATTAAAAATAACTGTATTTCTGTCTGAGCACATTCTATGTTTTAATTACACTTACCATTGGGAATACAACTTAATGAACAATGTGTTTCTCTATATGTCTGTGCAGTTTATTGGAAGCTTTTAAGTCCTTGCGTTGATTTCTGTAATCTTGGCCCACTTACTTCACACTTTGACGCACGTAATTAGGATTAATGCTAGAAGTTGTACCCTTGCGTACGAAATGTTTTCTCTCGTGGTACTTAACACAGATGTCAACGAAATGGAAAGTACTAAAATTCATGTCCCGCCATCCTGAAAGCTATTACCACTAGTATCATAAGGCTTAATTTTGTGTGAACTAGCTGAACTAGTTTTGAGATTCGATGTTATGATAGTAGTTCTAATGGAGTAAAAAACACATAAACATACGTATACCACACCATACTTATATACATAATTCCTTCATTTGCACTAGTAGTTGTCAAAAGAATAATGGCTTCAACTACAGGTTGGATACATTCACAAAAAAAAAAACGCACACATACATACAAACGTATATATATATATATATATATATATATATATACATACACGCACACACACATTTATAAAATATCTGTGTGGGTGTATGAAGAGCAAAATCCAAAGTTAATGTATATATAAAATGTTTTGTACTTTACAAGATTTTTTTTTCCTTTTGGGAACAAGGGGGCAAAACGTTTAGCCCCACAAGATAAATATTGCAGAAGAGTTTACAAGAAATTGCTTGGAAATATATGTACAAGTAAAGCAATATTAAATTTCCTGGCAATGTCTTGAAAATTTGACAGAAGATAATTGTAGTGCGGCTCTATCTTTTGACAACTTGCTTCTAAGAAAATATTTAAACAAAAAACAATAATTGATTAAAATGTATACAAACCAAACCGGCGGCTATTGATGTGCTGCTGCACAGAGTTAAGTGAATACCTGATGATGTGGCGTTGTATTCGAATCACCAGTCTAGAATTGGTAGCGTGCAGAGAGAGAGAGTAGAACAGGATACTGGACTTGACCTGGGGGGGGGGGAGGGGGGGTAACTTTCTCCCACTGAAAGTGTTGATCTTAGTGTTCTTTAATAAATAAAGTTTCAAACTTTAACTAGATGCATCAAAATAATGTTTACTCGTTCTGCTTCATTATCTAATTATTCACCAAAATAACCCAAAACACATATTTTGAGTATCCTCGTGATGGGCTAAAATTACAGCTGTCTACGGTAGTCGGTGTCACAACACAACACTCACGTGCCAATAAGCTACTCGCTCAATAAATGCGTAGCAAACTTCCCTCACCTAAAATTATTTCTTTGATCACGCTCATACTGCCGGCATTCCACGTAGTGTCGCTGTTCACCCTGTTAAAGACATAACTGTCTCTGTCGTTATCACTGTCCTGCAAGTTTATAACCACCTATTGACAGCTACGTCAATCAATCCGTCATTTCTCCAGTACATTTCCTCACGTTTCTTCACACACTTGCTTTCGTTCGCCACCCTTAGTAATGCTTCGTGTTTATTGGTACGTGCTATAATTAAAGGCAAAATTATTTCGCGTATTGATTCTATGTATGGTTGAATGCCAACAATGTATTCTTCACTACTCCTTCTGTGATTAGACGGTTTCAACATATCTTTGACGGCTGCAAGCCAGTGATAGATAAGGAAACAAGTCGTGGTGGTAACACGTGTTACGGTTACAAGCCAATGTATATTTGACTTTGGCCAGTGTATGTATAGGCCTGAGAAGTCTAGGCTGTTGCCAGATTAATACGCGAAATACTCGTGCCTCTAGCTATAATATCAGCTGGCAACTGAATTACATTGTTATCAGCTACTCGAGATTTAAACTAACCACTAATGTATTCAATGTCACAGAGTTTATACTAAGAAAACTTACAGTAAACGGATAAGTTTGCAGTACATTGTCATTTGTAAGTGTTTGGACTAAGATATACACTTGGCATGGCACCTGATTTGACGAGTTCTGGCATATGTGCGAGACTTTGATGGAAAGACAGTAAGAGTTTTGACAGAAGAGAGAGGGAGAATGGTCGTACAGTACACACATGTCTCGAGCAGTATACTCAGCATGCGGACATACACTCGGTTTTACAACGGCTTTTGTAAGCATGATAAACATTCGTTAGCTTTCCTGGAATATACTCGTACAGTCATAAGTACGTCAGTTGCATTTTCTTTAAACATAATTTTACAAAATCTTCTTTTATGCTCATATTATTTTATTTACAGTGAAATGTCATTTTTCATTATATGTTGTCTTGGGCGGTACCCATAACATTTATGACGGATAACAAATGGCGTGACGGATATGCCGGATGTTCGGATACGCAATGCCTACACCATTCCTGATGAACCGGATGTTCACGAAAGTATGTTATAAATAAAGCCGCGATTTTATGGCGAAAAGATTTTTGCAACATTTGGTTTCGATGCATCATGTGCATACATGCAGCTCTGCTACATCGTCTGTGGTTGGATGATTTTACTCTCACTTGCCTTAGCAAATTATAGACGTACAGACTCACAATAATCTTATTCTGATTGGTGCAGTCAAATGAGAAACGCGTCTAAACATAGACGCGCTGCCAATAACCTTGAAACATAACTGCCGATGTGCACGTGAGTCACTGAAACAAAGTGGGGCAAAAATCTTTTCGCGACAAAATCGTGGCCCTAGAACTTTGCACGAAGATTCCTAGTAAAAATGAGGTCAAGTTATGTAATGAAAGTTTTTAGCTGGTGAAATTCTAAAGAAAAAATTCGCGATTGGGAATAGACAGTTGACAACCAACAATTGTAGAATAACCAAATGTAAGGATAAATTAACAATGAATTTCTGGATGTTGTTTAAGAATAACAAGATATGCTGCCTGTAAACAAAATGGTTTTCTATTACTTTTCACCTTCCGTAGATGACGGGGTTGGCCAAGCATGCTTTGACATATTATTTTATTCACTTATTTTCGTGGATATTAATTTACACAGTTTGTAGCATGAGTTACCAATGAGCAAATTATGTCTCCTCGTCGCCGTAGCCTCAAGTAAACTGTTACTGAGAATACGTACTAAGAAACAGTTAAAAACCTTACAGGTAGACAACACGCGATACACAGGAGTCTTGAACATACCCATTATTTAATAAAAATGAAGTGTATTCGAAACCATTTTACTGCAGACGCAGGTCTTGTTATTTTTAAAATGCACCCAAAATAGCATTATTTATTTCTTCTTACTTTTAGGTATTTTAGCAAGTGTTGGTTTTCAATGCCAAATTTCAACACGAATTTCTCCCTTAAAATTTGCGCCAACCAAAAACTTACGTACGTAAAATTGCCTATTTGTTTACAAGGAATTATTATCTCTAGAAATTTGTAACATACTTGGACCAACAGTAATACAAAGTACGTGTACACTCATATCAAGGGGGAAATATTTATGTTCCAAGTAATAAGGCACATTCGGCCGATTGTGGTTTTCTTAATAGCACTGTTGGTTTACTGCTGGCCCAGAAGCTTACGGGTTTGCTACTATGGCAATGTTATAGCTAACTGCTGGCAACCAGACATTTGGTATACCAGCTATGGCACATTTACGGAACACTGATGGATATGACACTTGCGGCTGACTGTGGGTATACTACTGATGGTCCAGAAGTGGCTTTACTGCAGTAATTAAGCATTGACTATACGCACCAGTAAACTATTTGTTAGCCAGTGATGGCACGCCACTTGCGTTTCGAGTACGGTATGAGACCTGTGGGCCACGCGTGATTTTTCTTACCCATGTAGAAATGAACAATCCGCTGTTATAGGTAGTTCGGGATAAAGCTAGCAATAAAAAGTTAACCTTTGAAAAATAACACTAGCCTTTACTGCATATACTTCAACATAAACTAGGGCCCGCGGTGGTCGAGAGGTCAGACCACTCGCCTCCCACTAAGGCGATCCGGGTTCGATTCCCGGCGGGGTTGGTCCCCGGATCTTCGCCGTTGGTCGGCGGGTTTTCTAGAGGATACCCCGTTTACCCCGTCCTTTCATTCCGGCGCCGCTCCATACATCATGTCATCCCTCACCAGCGCTGAAAACCTCTATGTTAAGCGCTGACCAAAATATCTCACTCACTTACTCAACATAAACTATAGTTGCCTGAGAGCTTGTATGATTGACAGCGGAATTACGCAATATAGTTCCGTATATTTCCCTACTTGAATTCAACAATACTGTAACGAAATCAACCGAAAACAACATAATTGTATTATATGTAATTAATACATTTTTTTTTTTAAATTTAACTGTATCGATTCATACCGACTGCACAATTTATCTTACACGTGGTAACATCAAGTGACGTGTCCAGAGAGTTCAGATATTTTCCTTCGTTAGCCGTTACGCGCGGAAATACACGAATTGGCCGGAAAAAAACCCTTCAGCAGGGCTTTTTTTAGTGATCACTCTATCCTTAACTGCCTATAGCTGGTTTACTGCTGTATAGCTGCTGACTTTGATATATAATGGCGCCACTGAGCTGGCCCAGCTGTGGCTGCCTTACAGAAACGAAAAATTCGGAATGCCATTTGTGACACATTGCGTGGAATTTTATGTGGAACTATAGCTTTATGCTGACACATCGGAGATGGCTCACATGTTGCATACCAGCAATGATCGTAGGTTATTGGTTTTATTTGTTATAGTTTTTTTGTGGTTTTATTCTTTAGTGCACACATGTAAACAAGCAAACACGTTACAAAGTTATAACATTTGACACGCTTCTTACATAAACATTTGCGTTGGTATGTTCCGATACAAAATAATATATATTACTTTTATTTTGCCTACAATATTACGTGGAATTCGAAAAATTAAAAAAAAATCATACGAATTAATCGCACACAACAATTTCTCGTGTGTTCGCCTTGGTCTTGTGGCAAGTATTCGTGTCTGTCACCATAAGGGTTGTAGGTTCGAATCACGGCACGGACGAAATATTTTCAGACTTTAACTATATTATAAGTTCGTAAGTAAACAGCATATTAAAAACTCATAAGAATAAAATCATAAAGTAAAAAAAAAAAAAATGCCGCGCGGCCACGTCTGTGTGACAGTATGCATAAAAGAAAACACAAGGTGCAGTATTTAATTTGATTGCGCCTACGTGCTATGCAACCTGAGCTGCGTGTATGTTTGCCTTGCATTGTTCTCCAGGCGTTGTACAACACATTACAATTTTACAACAATGATATATGTTCATACAGATTTTGTATTACCTTTGGTCCAAAGGAACTACCTCCGGAGTTTGGGCATTGCGAGTAAGAGCACTTGGTATATCAATCAAGCCATTTGTTACCCATCGGAAATATTAAATGTTTCACTCAAAACAAGATATCATGAAAGCTTGCAGTCTGTTATAAATTAAAATAAATACGTAACATATTTAAAAAAATGTAACTAAAGCAGATTAAATTTTCACAAATGAGCAGTTTGTACGGTGAATTCTCACTATAACAATAGTATTAAACACCACACCAATATGTCTCAGCCACGTTAACAAACATTTTCGTAATATATGCCTATATAAAAACGTAAATAAATTAATGCATGTTAAGGATGTTGTAGGTAAATGCATGTATATCCACGCAATTCGGTGTTTATACATTTAAAATTAATATTTGTAATATTACTAGACCTTATTTAGTAACTATTTACCAGAAAGTTCACGTGTTTGAGGACTGAGTTCCTAAACATGCGTAATTACCACCTGCATTAAAAGGCGCGTGTCACTTGATTATCAGAACTTTTGTGGGAGTTTAAAATTCAAAGATATGAGTGCAATGACACAGTTGTAACAGCACGAGAGGCTACTGGGTAGTCCTTGACCCGGTAGTACACGCATGGCTCTTCAAGCTCGGTGCTACTTCTGTAGGTCAACATTTATATTTTATACAGTTGTTTACCTCCTGTAAGATCATTATAGGTGTCGAATGGTAAGTTAAACCTAATATTCATGCGCAGAAAATTATACCTTTAGTATCTTTCAGCTGCTTCAAATAAATATATTGTACCGTTTGTTGTTTTATTCTGAATAACTGTACAGTACTAAATGCACCTAAGATTTTAAACGTAATTTTTGCAGCAGCTAGGTTTCTAAAAGTTGAACTTAGAGCGTGGCACGAATAAATACATAGAACTTAGAGTCTCATTGACAGTGAAATCATTACAGCCAAGATAAGTAGCTCAGAGAGACTGGAAGCAGGGAAGGAATCGTGTATGATCTTTATCTTAGCATCGGCCAGGTGAGAGGTCGGGAAAAATGAAGTGAGGATGGCCGGGCGAGGAATGGAACCCAGTTCCTCACGAATGCTAGCACAGTGTTACCATCTGCAGCGAGGATTTATGAAGACTTTCGGTCTGTCAGTACGTATAGCTGAAGTTGTCGGGACCCGCAAACTAACCAAGACGGATAAGTTGGAGGAAACCGTGTTCACCTTGATTGCACGGTAAGAAATATGATCTACTGTAAAGCGAGGTTACTTTGCACCCATCCCCCCGGGTAACTTTGCACCACCCCATTAATTAATTTTTAAATACAAATTCTAAAACACTAATTACAGTAAAGTAATGTCGTTTATGACTGCTGTGTACTGTGAAAATGTAATCCCTTTAAGAGGATGCTAACAGTTATTTTAAACGAAAAATTGTGGTGTAATGTTACTCTATAATATAGCAAAGTACCTTACGGTACCTAATAAATAGGAAGATGGACGTAACAATTCATCCCTGATGTCAAAGTCCAGATGGATAAGAAGATTATTAACATCAATCCCTGCAGTGTTTAGCTGGTAACAGGTCACGGTGATTTCAAAGAAAAAATCCCATTAACTGCAATTGGTAACATCGATATGTCAAGAACGTGGTATAGTCTTATAGCAAACGTAACGAAACATTATTTTTATTTGTTTACGATTGGTGTCATATAATCTCGCCCTCGATATGCTGCAGTCGGTATTGAGGTGCAAGCCGTTAGAAGCATTTCTATACCAAACAGGGTAAATTCGTTTCACCGCCCTAGGTTAGCTTCAAATGAGTAGTCGAGATGATCTATTATATATCATATACTACTTTATTTTATTAGTTATTCCATTACGGCTTGTGTGGCACAAACCTACTGAAGACTGGTACAGTAGAAAGTTACCTCACATAACAGTAGTAGAGTTGTTGATTCCTTATGTAACGAGGTAAACAATCGCCACTGAGTTGACATGTGACAACGCACTCTGTTCCAGTACCCACCTCGTCACCAATGTCACGCGGGATGTTCGATATTGACTTTTATCTCATGGATGTAGCGATTACACATGTTGACAATACGCTGCGTGGCATCGTTCGACTACTGTAGTTCCTTCACGCTGAGGCATGTATCTGCCGCTGTTTTAAGGCTGTTCGCCAGAGAAAAAAAAACTTCACGCTATCTTCAAATATTTTTCGACGTTCGTGAACAATTTGCTCCTTATGAAGTTTTGGTCCAATAATACGTTTTTATAACCTGTACTTTTTGTATAGTGTCACGTGTAATAATATATTACTGTTTCCTTAACTCACGTATATTAATAAGAAAATTTAGATCAAATACACAGTAGGTACAAAGAGATACTTAATGAATGGATAATATTGCAATAAAAACTGTGACAGTGTCAAAGAATTGCCTTCTTTTCACATTTTCTTTCACAAGTAATTTAAGAAATGTCATTGAGTACCTGCAGGCGAGTTGATGTGAGTTTAGAAAGCGAGAAAATTTTTATTTTTATATGTATGTATATATATATATATATATATATATATATATATATATATATATATATATATATATATATATATATATATATATATATATATATATATATATATATATATATATATATATATATATATATATATATATATATGCCATACAAGCTGAACTAACCATTTTCAATAGAGATACATAACAAATAATCTTCCACCGAGCAATTTTAACGGTCAAGACTCTTCCATAGGGCTATGACATGTATAGACGCCCCACTTAGTTAATTCACTGCCATGGACTGAATACTACAGAAAACGTACACTATATACGTGAAGGATCATTCTTACTCTGGAATGTTATTATTGTCGGGAGATGGGAAAATTGTGTTACTAATCGTATCCTAGAAATGGATTCCTAAAGAGGTATGGAAAGGTACGATGTCGAGTGGACGGCTGGAATACTTAATCGTCAATAAAATCTGAACTGCTCATCAAAATCCGATGAGATTTTTTTGCCGAGTATATGCTTTATCTGCGGACGTTTGTTTATATATCACTATGCGGTAGTATGCTTTAATTTTGAGTAAAATTTAAAATTATTTTTAGAAAAAAAAAAGGCTTGAAGCCACAAAATCTATATAAAAAATGAAAACTGTAATTTTTATAACTTTTAATGTGATAATTTCTAGGCCTTTATGGTAACCGAATTTCAAAAATACTCGTGTTTTCATTGGAAAAGTATTTTAACATTCGTAAACCTCTCGCGCAGTGATTTTCTGAAAATAAAATTATTTTCAAATAAAAAACGCAAGTATTTTTAAATTTTGGTTACTATAGAGGCCTAGATATTATCATATTAAAATCATAAAAAATAACACTTTTAAATTTTTTTTTTTAGATTTTCTGATTTCAAGCCCTTATTTTTCTAAAAAGAGTTTTTAATTTTTTACTAAAAATTAAAGCATACTACCGCATAGTGCTATATAAACAAACGTCCGCAGATAAAGCATACACTCGGCAAAAAATATATCATCTAATTATGATGAGTAATTCAGATTTTATTGACAATTGAGTATTCCAGTCATTTTTTTTTTTTATATATTTGTACCAGATACTATTTCCTTATTTTGGACTTAAATTGTGACTAAATTTTCTATAATTAAATATTTTATATCTCATAGTTTTAGCGTAATGACTCGTGAACGTCAAAATTACATTTTACTGAAACCAACAGACATACCAAACTGGAAAAATTACATTGAATAGCGATGTTGTAGGCTACAACTTCTCCTGTATAGAAACAAAAATAAAATATTTTTTTGCTGAAATATGGCTAAAATTTCGAATTATAATTTTAAAAATTCAATTTTTTTTAAATACACAAAACTTGTATGTTTTGTATTTATATAAGAGACGTTGTAGCCTACAGCATCGTTATTCACCGTAAATGTTTTCAGTTTGTTATGTCAGTTGGTTTTATTTGCTTAGGCCTACATAAAATCGTAACATGCAAAATTTGACGTTTACAAGACAATACGTAAAAACTATGAGAGATAAAAAAATTTCGTAAGAGAAAAAAAAAGTCGCAATTTATGTGTAAAATAAGAAAAAAATATCTGTTACAAATATAAAAATAAAAACATTACGTAGAAAATTTCTGTAGGTCGTGCCTGTAAGTACAATATATCTGTTTTTACATATGCTAAACTAGAGCAAAGCATGTCAAATGAGGCCAACTAGAAAATACTAAGACAATAAAAATTTCCTCAAACGGCGCAAATGATTAACCGAACAATACATGTGCAAACAACACCTATACAGTATAGGCGGTTCACGGTAAAGAGCTCTTTTGAAACCCTACAGTTACTTTACTCTTTTCAATTAATTCATAGTTTCATGTCGCTTTTTATAACAGAGCACCTTATCAGTCGCACTCATGTTCTCGGACTCTGTGTTTCTCTGCCTGATTATGGGGAGTGATTCCAGTTCCCGAAACGTCGTTTTTCTGTCTGGAAAACTACTGTGTTTTGTTTCGTCTCATCATTGTGTCGTATTTTTATTTTATTTTGTGGTTCATATAATCTATTTTATCTGTTTGTCCCTTTGTCAAAACATGCACCGAACCTGACCTGTCCACCTTGGTGGTGTCTGTTTCAGTTTTTCCTTACCTTTTTTTTTTTTTTTGTTTTTTTTGACCCGATTCCATATGTTGTATATGTATCATGTTGACTAAAGCATACTCTACTTATTTATGTTATTCTATTATCTTTAGTTCTCTTTGACAGACATCTGCATCGCAGTGGAGTATGTACAAAAATATAAATCCAACAAAGCAACCTAGAGTGTAGAGATTGTACCGTAATTAATAAAGTTTAAAGATTGTACCGCAATTAATACAGTGTAGAGATTGTACCGTAATAAATAAAGTGTAGAGATTGTACCGTAATTAATAAAGTTTAAAGATTGTACCGCAATTAATACAGTGTAGAGATTGTACCGTAATAAATAAAGTGTAGAGATTGAACCGCAATTAATACAATGTAGAGATTGTACCGCAATTAATAAAGAGTAGAGATTGTACCGCAATTAATACAGTGTAGAGATTGTACCGTAATAAATAAAGTGTAGAGATTGTACCGCAATTAATACAGTGTAGAGATTGTACCGTATTAAATAAAGTGTAGAGATTGTACCGCAATTAATACAGTGTAGAGATTGTACCGTAATAAATAAATTGTAGAGATTGAACCGCAATTAATACAGTGTAGAGATTGTACCGTAATAAATAAAGTGTAGAGATTATACCGTAATTAAAAGTTTGTCCGAGGTCACAGTAAATCATATGTTTCAGTCATTATTCTAGACAAGGTGGTTGACACAAGTGCACACTTTATCGCGAACCTCTTATAATATGATGTAAAGTCATATAAACCCATAGCTCAGGACAAGCACAAGCTATTGGCAGAGACACGCCAAATTCGTGTTTTTTTTTTTTTTTCAGGCAACAGACTAGACACCGAATGGTCGTAAACTCGTTCGATGTGCTCCGTTGTCTGACAATGCCCTGGCCTACCGCGGAGAACACATCTCACAAATAATGTCAAGTTCCACGGTATGGTGACCAACTACCTGAAATCGTTCAGGCGCGTCAATGACGTCACATAAATGCCCGTGGCCAATGTAATCACACACTGCTAGGAACCGGAACAATTCGCGATTTGTTTTGGCCACAGGCTGTGATCCAAACAACTGTAATGGCACATACGCAATTGATAGAGATGATGGTTTACCGCTGGAAAATTTGACTCTTTGCTGGTCTTCAACATACGTTCAGCTTATCAAAAGCTCACTGGGATTTACCTGTATGTGGAGCTGTACAGCTTGTTTGGCTGAGCCAACAGGAATCCCGCTATTGTAATATTTGATGCCTGTTATTGGTCTGCAGACAGCTGCGTATATCACCCAATCAAACATGTAGCAAGAAACTACATTGTTTGCAAGCTTAAGTTGGCACAAAACGTTTACGCGATATACCATCATTAGAGACCTGAAAAATTCGCGTTTTGTTTTGGCCCCAAGCTATAATTCAAGCAACTGTAAGTTGGTGCCACTTTCGCAATTGGCCCGTGACTTATTTGACACTTCCTGGAAGTCGCTTAGCCAATAGTACAGAAGCAACTAAATGCAGGCCGATATCACTGCGTCATCGAGCAGCCAGTGAGCAGATAATGTCTGCTTGAATACACACATGTTCTTGCAGTTTTTCCCGTCTCTAACCATCATCCCTTGACACTCTGGACTAACTTGACACTCCCTGGAGGGTCCTAGACCAATAGTAAAGAAGCAACCAAATGCAGGTCCAATCATGTGGCATGATTAGGGCTAGGAATATTTCGCGAGTTCAACGACCAACATGCTAGAATCCATTATCCTGTATATACCGAAGCCCTACTATTTGTCCATTACCTGCTACTCATTCAGACAACACTCAACAGACAATGAGCGAATAGACGGGGCTTGAGTATGCATAGAACATTAGATTCTAGCATGCAGGTCATTGAACTCGCGAATTTTTCTTAGCCCTAGGCATGACTGTACCAGAGAGCAGCCAATTAGCATATGTTGTCTACGTGAGTATGCATACATACTTGGAGGCTAGCCTGAAGGTAAGTGCACCCACAAGCCTGAATATTGCGCTCGGGTATGTACACGCCAGTGAAGTCTAGGCTGTGTTACAAATAATTCACACTCGTAATCGTACTCGCTCCCATAATTCCTTGCGTGTTTTATGTGCGCTCTTCATTTGGGATATACCACCACACTCCTTGCGTGATGCCAAAAGAAAACAGTGACTCCGAGAGTATGCATCGAGGTGCGTTTTTATGTATTAAATTAGTAGTAGGAATTATTTAATCTTTATTACATTGTGATAGATCTTTAATTGCTAAAATTCTTAATATATTTTAAAAAATTGTTGAAATTTAAAATGTTCACTTTAAAATTTAGCATTATTTTACTAAATACAAAAATATGTTATGTTTAGTTTTTATATCTGTCAAATCATAGCCTACAAAATTGTTATACACTGTGATTTTTTTTCGGTTTGGTATGTCAGTTGGTTTTAGTGGCGTACATAAAACCGTAAAGTGAAAATTTCGACGTATGCAGCAACAACTATGAGAGACACACAAATTTCCTAAGAGGAAGATTTAATCACAATTTATGTCTTAAGTAAAAAAAATATCTGGTACAACTATAAAAATAAAATATACGTTGATAACGGAGGAGAACCGCGCCCTTAAGGTGAAAGGGGAGACGCGACTGGTGTGAATCAAATCCGCGACGCGGCGTTTGCATGTACTATTTCGTAAAGCTTGCGCGCGGAAGTCAACTCCATTTCCCCTACTGTATTGCTTACCTGAAGGCCTGCGTCTGTGCCGTGTAGTTAGGCCGGGCGTGCTGGCCTTGCCACGGGAGAAGCTCGTATCATGTTACACATTACCAAAGGTTGCAGGGAAGATTTCTATTTCACAGCGGCATACCTTGCCGTGGCTTATAAAATGTATACTGTAAATTTGTTAGTGGTACTTATGAAACACAAAGCAATTAATCTCAGCCAACTAATTTTTTCGAGGAGCAAAAATCAGAGGGCAGATTTTCATACAGCTACTCACATTCTTCATTTACAGTATACTGTTAGATACACTGAGTTTTATAAATTTATTGTCTTACACTGTACGCGTAAAGCCAACATTTCTTCACCAGCGACGATATACTTAATTTATTACTACAAAGACGATTTGAAATCAAGGAGGTAAAAGAACGTGATTACCTACTTTTTCTTGTTTAACGCACACAATCGATGACGAGCGTTTAATAGTTTAGTAACTAAATGTTTTTCCGTAACACTCTGCAACGCATTTCGCGGACTGGGAAGTTGCGGCCCATAAATTTAATTTCTATGGTTTTGTAGGAGTTAATTTTTTTTAACAAGTACGGAAAACTCTTAGTCTCATAGTCACCACCCTTGTTATCCATGGCAAAAGGAACGCGTGTTCTCTTTTCTGATATAAGATATTCATAGGAAAACGTATTCAACAAAGGGACTGCAAATAATTTGAGGGCTTTCGAGGCATTACATACGCCCGGCAGTCGCACTCGCTGTTCAATAAGTACAAAAAATTATAACAATTTCTGTCTTCAGAAAAATTTAAGCAAAACAATTAAAACGATTTTTAACAAGATGGTCAGAACGATTTTACAATATCAGTTTAATTTTTTTTTAATTTATTACGTAATTCAAGAGCTACTGTAAAATTATGAAAATCTCTAATTCGACACGACGATTTTTTTTGACCCAACAAAAATGTTTTCTACGAAGACAAATATACATATTACTTTTACAAACTCATTTTCTTAGGTCAATTTAATCTCCCTGAGTCAATTTTCATACATTCAACCGAATTTCAGCTTTCGGAAACATAAGTTCGGTAGTTCGGAAACAAAGGTTTCAGAGGCATGTTTACACAAATTTGTGAAACTTGGGTTTTGAGTACCACTGGTCCGCCACCTTACGATGGTGGTAAATACTGAGAGTTGAAGTATAACGTATTGGGAAGTGAAAGGTAATAAACATTTAGTAAGATTTACTGTGTAACATTAAGTTAAATGTTAACTTAACTGTGGTGTATTAATATAATTTTGTATAAAACTCTTTGAAAGGTAAATATTAATAGGAGTTTCATTATAGTAAGATGTTCTTGAGCAATAAAGTTGAAATGTACGCTGTTTTTGCTGTCCAAATTGCAGTCTCAATATGATCACTGCAAAAACCGAAACCTCGGATTGCTCAACCTTTTAGGGCCCCCATAAATGTTCAGTTATTATTCGTGTAACTCATGCCAATTTTTGGCTATATACATACTTTAACAACAAACGTAAAATTACTTATTTGCTTTAAATTTTTGGCCTGTAGAAGTTCTTATGATAGAAAGAAAGAAAGAAACGTTACAGAGAAAATTATTGTCCAAGGTGAAAATATATATTTGCCAAAGTTTATTCAATAAATCTGTTTGTAACCTAATAAATTTTTCTTGTATTATTTCATTCTACTATACACAATTTTCGTAAAAGTATCAATGTTAAGAACTTAACTCTTATTTTAGTAGATATTAGAGACCATTATATGACTGCCTATTGTCGTTGTTTTGGATCTGTGGCCATCCTCGAGAGCTAACCTATAATTCCGTTTCAATTCTTCTGTATGGCCAAGTAATAAATAATTATATTGTTATTAATTTAATCCAGTGTATTAAGACTTAATGTTTCATGAAAGCAACGCATTATGACAGGATGTAACTAAATATAATGGATCGAATACTGGCAATGACAAGAAAATATTGAACCTTCCACCACGAATTCAGAAGTTCAATTACAGATAGGCTAATTACTAACAAGAATTTATTTTATAAAAATACCAGCATTACCTTCCCTCTGTTTTCTTCGATTTTGTAATATGTTTTTTTGTCCATTGACATGATTTCCAAAGAAGAAAACACTTCCTCCATGTTAGAGTAACCTCCGCCATTGGATACAAACTATTCTAGCAGAATAAATGCTTGTTTTTCTGGGTTGATTCGTAGCAGACATAGAGACGTCACTACTATTTTTATAAACTTTGTTTTCCTCTGGTTCACTGGTTACACGCCTCTTCTCTAAACAGTACGGACACTGAAAATTTAATTGCCAGATACAGCCAGATTCTTAGGATGAAATGAGCTGAAACCACCCACTTGAATTTTTCAAGCACCTATAACGATGTTTTTCTAAACTGCGTATACTCTTAACAAAATGTTTTCCATCTACTTTAAACCGGCCACTGATTAGGTTCAGATTTGTGTCTTTGTCTGCATCTGGGTATTTATATTCTGTTACCAAAGGAGGCAATATTGACCATATTTGGTAGGCCGATTTGCGGCTGAGTCAAATTGCTCTTTTCCCTGAAAATAAATGACGAAATTTTTGTTTAACCTAAATATTCGTAAATTAGCCACAAAGACATGTAAACAGTTATATTACTGCGGTTTAAAAATATCTTAGTGTATATATATATTTTTTACCATAGTTCATTATGAAACAACACTAAAAATAGCTTCCATTTGTGAATTGTTACTCATTTATCTCCGAAAGCTAGTACTGTGTATCGGGAATATATAACTCTATGGACGGAAAAATTTTATTTGAACAATTAATATATAAACTCATTTCTGGACGGAAAAATTTTATTTGAACAATTAATATATAAACTCATTTCTGGAAAGCATCAGTGTTTTATCAGGTCACGGTAGTGCAGTTCCTAAGTGCTAGCTTCTCACCAAGTAGATCAGGATTCGGCTGGGGAATAGTTCCGGGACAATGCCGCATGTTAGGGGTGTAGTCGTAAATTTATGAGTCCCGGAAAGTTCCAACACAACTATCCGACGGTAAGATAAGAATTTTATACTTTAAAGACAGGGTTCCGGTATAAATTTAGGTTTAGGCGCTCTTTTAGCAACAGAAAGTTAAAAAAAAAAAAAAAAAAAAAAAAAAAAAAAAAAAAAAAAAAAAAGGGGGGGGGTGTGAAAGGGTCAGGGATAGTGGAACGGACACTTCCGACGTGGTGGCTGTGGCTGAAGACGGTGGATTGCAGCCGTACAAAACAATTATTTGCAATTTTACAAAATAATTTGTTTTTAAAATAACAGGCGACTTAAGGTCTCGTCGCGCATTATCCACAATTTTTTGAAAATTAAATTTTACATCCTAAACGAGAATCGATATAAGGAAATCGTTCAACTGATTTATTACTAATGTTGCGTACTGTACTGTCTATTTTTTTTCAGGGAAGCGACAGTACACTTTCAGATAATTCTTTAATAAATTAAAATACAATCAATTAGATAATTAGCGAAAACCATTCCGGTTTATGAGTTGGAAAAATTCTGCTACGTAATAAATAACATAGGCTATGTAAAAAACAGTTGAAAGATTTGATATCGACTCCCTTTATGTTTTAAATAATAATTATCTCAAAATCCATACAAACCCTGTGACTAGGCCTTCGCATATTACAGTTGATGACACGAAAAGGATATTGACATTTTTAGCTGACGAGAAGCCTAAATAATAATAATAACTTGGTGTTAGTAACCCCATTACACATGTAATATTTAAGGTTTTGCCAAACGCATATAATGTAAAATTTTTTAGAACTAGTCTACGAAATGTCAGATTGTTATGCACAATTACTATTCACTGTATTAAAAGTTAACAAGCTCTAAAAGTACTATGTTAATAAAAAATTAAATATTAAGAATTGCAATAGCACAAATTTTACTTGCATAATTATTTTACTATTAAGAAATGTTTTACACGTGACATTTAAGTAACTGTAACCACTTTTGCAATGTACTCAAAATGCAACTGAAACAATGTGTTTGTATAAGCAGATAAATCGTTGATATTTTTTTTTTTCGTTTACGGATAGCCTTAAATGAAATGTTTAAATGGTTATGCTTTTAAATTACAAATAGTTTACAAAAACGTATCATATATATAGTCTTCATCATTCTTGAATCTTTGCTGTGGTTTTACTTCACGTGTTTGCGTACCATCTCTCGCAATGTAGAACCATGGAGCTTCAAAAACATGAGGTATTACCCATGTGGTATTTGTTTTTAACCTGTTTCGGGTATATTATATTATGAAGATCACTGGCTGAACCCCCTTTCACATTCAGCTAAAAGACATGGTAGTCTACCAGTTTTATGCAGTTTAACAAAATATTCAAGTCCGGAAACACGAGAACTGTCTTCGAGATTGGTATGGTACCAGATCTTTTTCGAGAGTTAAATCGAACCTTAGATACAGGTGCTCAATTAAAATTTTTCTGAATCTGGGAAATTTTTCTGAAAACATCGCAACTTACGTTAAATTGAAAACATGGAGGTTGCAATTTGTTATAAAGACGGAAAAGCTGTGTGGGAGCGGCGTTCCAGCACACTGATGTACTACACGCCAGCTGCAGGTCGGCGGGTTTTTACTGGAGATATTCGTTTCCTCCGCCTTTGAATTTCCAGCGCTGATCTATATTTCACTACAGTACCTATTTCACCCTCATCAACTCTCAGGACGCAAGGGTTTCTTTTCAGATGTTGTGGTTTTTGCCGTGTCATCGATACCTCTGAATTCTCGATATTGTTACTTTGCCTGTGATCGTAAGGTATTTCATGAGCATTTTAAGACGAAATAAAACGTTTTAGCGGTTAGAATGATAACGATTACCATACACAGATAAGTAAGCAGGGTTTGTCTCGGAGTGGACGTGAAAGAGGTTGTGGGGGATGGGAGGGGGGGGGGTGATTCACATTTTTGTATTTGGGAAATCTTGTGGAAGGGGGGAAAATATTTACAACTAGTAACCCTAACGTGTGACAGAATACATCAACAGTATCTTGCAACAATCGTTAACAGATGTGCGTTACTTATACTTCCGTAGGATATAATAATTCTCAAATATTTTGTTTTCATTTGCATAAAAGGGAGAAGGAGTGATACATACCCTACTACCTTCTCCTTCCATTTTCTGTTTACGCCCCTGACCGTAAAATGTCACACACAAACAAGTTTATATATATATGCGCACACACATGCATAATATTATAATATATCAGCAACAACCTGTTCGCGATAAAGAGCTAATTTTTTAAAATCCTGGGTACCTTTTTTTACGACCCGTGTGTATCTAACTCTTCAAATGTACAATTATTTGGAAATAATGATTTGTGTTAATGCTTCGTCCAATTGCTGCCGTAAAATATCAACATCGCAAATATGTACCTGTTGTACGAATTAATGAAATTATCCTTTAATATCTGACAACACAATTCAAACATCAAATATTAACAATCATTAAAAATCACGATCTTGTTTTCTTCATTATGTAAAATTTAGTTGATATGTTTAATTTTTCGAAGGCTGATTTCAAAATAAGTTAGTTAAACAGTAAACAGACTGAACAGAGAAGTTTTTCCTTCTTACACATGTTCTTTTTTTTGCGAACGAAAAAGAAAATGGTGGAAACCAAACACATTTTTAATAGACGAAAGTCCGACGCACATAATATACAAACATTAACTCCACATTCTTCTGTCCTGTCTAAAAATGGAACTTGGGGCTATCGATGGCTTCTGTCACACTAGACATGTCTGCTAACAATGTCATAAACTAACCTGCTAACAATGACATAAACTAACCAATTAATGGAGTAATGTCACTTTGAAATTCGTAATATTATACTAATTTTTATTTAACCCTTTCTATGTGCATGGCCTCAAATAATATTGAACGTAGTTCAATAGTGCAGATAAATAACTGAACGTAGAAACTTTACAGATGAATGTGTTAGTATTCATGTGGCATTTCTATTTTATTTTATTTTTTTCACAGCTGGAACGCTTTTGAAACGGAAGTCACGGTAGTGTGCCTACAAATTATGTGTCTTATCTTCCACCATAGTGTGCGCAAGTGTATAATTTGCAATTTTGTTGTAACATATAATTCGAACTGTGTCTACGCACGGTTTAATGTAAATTAAATCCATTAAACCAGAGTGTTCGTGATGTTACTTAAAAAATTAACCTGTGTCATACAGTAAATAACTTCCGTTCAGACTAACGCAAGTTCGTCCTTTGTCACGGAAGTTCTCTTGTCGATATTCTTCAACTTATTGCCGTAAAACCTTCTCTTTATAGCTCTAGATGGTGGAGGCTTCGATTTACATCCCATCGCACAACACAAGTTTTACAAACTCTGTAGCTTCCTTTTCATATGCGTTCACAGCCAAGCGAAGCTACAGTAGTAAAATTATATGTTGAAATTTGTGTATGCTATCAATATGGTGCGACACTCGCAGCTCCTACCCAGCACGAGATAAGCATGTAACAGAAGATCGCGCAAACGGCACAGCCTGCTAGCCTCGCCTTCCTCCTTCCCCGCCGCCAGGACGAGAAGTAGAGGAGGAACTGGGCGCGACGTGCGAGAGAGACAGAGTACCACGTCTGGAGTCGTGTAGAGCGGAGTAGTGCGTGATTATCTACATTTCAGCTCCTATATCTATAATTATCAATGCATTGTTCTGAAAAAATTCCACATTCAAGTACGCGTCAGACCACATCGAATGAATATTTTAGAAACCAGATATGTAAGAAAACTTCTCTAATATTAATTGTAAATGGTTTGATTTCAGGCACTCCTATACCAAAAATAATTAATTATAATTTGTTGAGATTCTTTTGACAGAACAATTAGGGTTCAGTCGGTGAAGATTAACCCCAGGAACACATTAATTGGAAGTCAGCATTAAAAAATTAAAATAATATGTCACTTACAGCTGAATTTAGTTCATATTTTAGGTAAAAAAAACAAGGTACTTATAACAATTTGTATTGGAAGACTAACAATACAATTATTTTGTTCTTGGGGTTAAAATGACGATTGATGTGTGCTCTTTCCAACTCCAAATTCTCAAACTCGTATTTGTGTCGTATCTGTCAAATTCTTATGATTTGTGGCATGCCTGACGCCCAGTTTTATAATTCCCTGTTATTGTCGACGAAAATTTTTGATAATACAACTTCAATAAATGTTATGACTCAGAAAGAAAAATTCGAAAAAATTATCCTACACATCTTAACATCTACATGCACAATCATGCACATAAGAGTGTGTGTTATATGGTAATGTATCCACAGACGACTCCAAGACGTGGTTCAACAACACTACGGCAGTGACCACGAGCAGATACCCGTCATACTGAAGGTAGGAAGGGAGGGAGAAAGACAATGGCGAGGGCAGTTCTTGCAGGCGTGCTGGTCGCGACAGCAGTGGTAACAAGCAGGCCCAGCAATGACTCTAGTGCCGGATAAAGCTCAGAACTGCCGCCAAACACCCCTCCTAATTGAATTAAGCCCCGTGTTGACGCAGTAATTAGCAGCCGAGTGCCTGCCAGCCAATCAGCTCTCGCCTTACCCCTCTTAGCGCTGAAGTAACTGCGGCGATGTGCAGAGGACGAGGTGCGCCACGCTTATAGTTAATTAGTGGAGGCACTTGTACAATTCTTGCTCTCAGTTCGCCGGACTTGACCGCTCTTTATAAGTACTGTGTAGGAGTCCGTGCATTCGTTGGTTGCTGCCGGTCATACTAAGACCTTCACCGTTTTCACCGCGTCACAGTAGCAGAATAGACTCTGTTTAAGTATATTATTTATAGGCGTGAATGTTTATCAGTGCGTGCCTAACTAAATTCAAAACAATTTCCAATTTAATAATGTATAATGGAAAAATACTGGACTGTTAGAACATTATTCTTGTTGTAGCGTGTCACGAGTATTCCTCTCCACGCGAAACCATTTAACGTATTCATAATATAATATTACGTTTGTTTACGAAAATAACACACACTTGTAGTTACGCTTCTATGTTTTTAAGAATTCCGCACTCTTGTTAGAAACATTACATTCGGGCCTCTCAAACTGGCTACAAATATATATATTTTTTTAGACTCCAAATACACCACTTGAATGGGTAATGTGCAAAGTGAGAGGCATGTGTTGGTCTTTACTTCAAACTATCGGAAAGTAAAGTTTTGTGGTCACTGTTTAAAGTCCCTTAGAGGAAAGACTACAAGGAAAACATTGCTAGCTAGTTAGACGCGCTGCGAATAGAGGCGATATTCTTCTCGCCTAGCGTAGTATTCTGGCTCTTATCGCTCTGTTGTTCCCACACGTCAAACGTGGAAATTTGAAACCAATGAAAACTCCTCTTAAGGGGAGTGCTAGACATTTTGATTGTATTTTCAGTTTTTGAGACATAATATTTATTTAAATCGTATTATTAAAATTTTCTCTTCGACAAAGTATTGGTAAACTGTTTGACATAAATAATAATGGAATATTTCATTAACTTGTCATGCAGAATCATTGTAAGATAATTCTTGAAAGTTAACCTGCAATTGTCTTGCAATGATTCTGCATAACAAAATAATTAAAGATTTCTTTATCATTTATGCCAAGCAGTTAACCAAGAATTTAACCTACGCTTTGTCGGAAAGAAAAAATTGATAACACAATTTAAATAAATGTTATGGCTGAAAAACTGTAAATACAATAAAATTGTCTTAACACTCTCTCTTAAGGGCGCCACCTATCAAGGAACCCTGGCGCCTGCAAGAATAGGAACGTACATGTTCAAGGTTACATTCAACGTGACTCAACACCTTGTAATATGTGGCCTGAGCTGAACACAGAGCGGTAAAATCACGCATAACACAACTAGCAAACTACGGTTGAACAGTGATATACAGTTGCCACTACAGAACTATTGTCACATGGATTTGTGTCTGGAAGCAATAATCTACATTTGAACGCACACACGCGTTATTATGACTGCTAGGTGACAACTACATGACTGCAGTGAATTCAACGTGTTACTGTAGGTGAATGCATGTTGCGGAGCATAACTTGGGGTAGCTGCGTACAGAAACTCACCAAGTTTTTGGCACACTAATGTTCGATTCGTTGCCGCCTTGCAATCATGCACACGTCAGCCGTTTATTCAAGTTCTTGCCAAAATTAGTACGGAACATCCCCGCCAATGTGACTGAAAGTGTTGACAATGTAAGCCAACAGATCAGCGGTACAGGAGCACGAACATAACTTCCTATACACAGACTCACAGAAATAAGTCTCAGAGTTCAGGTCAGGGGAGCACTGGGGCAATTACAGCAGCTGTTTATCATACCCACCCATATCCATCGGTTTAGTAATCTGTGAGTTAGGAATTCGCGGACATTGCAACGAAAGTTTATTGGAGCACCATACATTTGAAGATAGTCTTCACTATCTGTCTCGAACTAAGGCATGAGCCTAACTTCTAACATGTCTAGAAAAAATTGGGCTCTGTTATGTTTCATTAGCAGAAAAAAAAAGTGCTGTAAACTCTGCGTTTATAGATGGCACGACTTTCTGGAAGTCTTGACTGTGCTCAATGACGCCATCGGTGTTTTCTGAATCCCAGATAAGGACATCGTGCCTGTGGTACCACCCTTGTTTGAGCTACTGAAATCTTCCCAAGTAATGTTTACAAAACAAGCATAATTGCATACAAATACAAAATTATAATTTTTCCCTAACTGTACACCCTTAAGGCGCCCGTTTACTGGTCGTGTGTATGTGTGAGTGAGGCACGGCGCCAAGGGCAGTGTTGACTGGCTCATCTGGTGCGATATCATCTCTACCGTAAGACACTGAAACGGCGTGCAGAGGTATCGTAGATCACTCGCCTGACTGACATTTTCAGCGGCGACCTCGTAGTTTTATTGGTGAAAAGTTTTGAGTAAAGTCAATTGCATGCTTCTAGAGTAGATTCACACGAATCCCGCAAGTAGTTTTTCAGATATAACAGTTTGAAAATGCAATTTTTAGCCATTTTGAGGCGCTCCGAAAAGATTTTTCTAATCGACGTGATGCTTTGAAACGTCTATTCAGTCATCGTCTGGAGTATATTTTACTTTCGTGCATAGACACATTGGGCATATGTGGAGTAATTTCTTAAAAAAAAAAAAAAAAAAAAAAAAAAAAAAAAAAAAAAAAAAAAAAAAAAAAAAAAAAAAAAAAAAAAAAAAAAAAAAAAAAAAAAAAAAAAAAAAAAAAAAAAAAAAAAAAAAAAAAAAAAAATGGTTTCCAAGCTTCTCAAAAGTACTAAAAATTACTTTTTTCACGTTGCTGTAGCTAAGAAAATATCAAACGCAATCGGAAAATCGAATCATAGAAACATGCTTTCGAATTTACTTCATACTTTCCCGAAATAAAATAACAGGGTCATCGCTTGAAGTCACGCTGAAAAACATATTCTACGAAAACACTGTACGCTAGTTTAGTCCTCCGCGCCTGATGAGGTGCTTGACGAACGTGTTACATTCTACTGATCGCCTCCCTCGTTTCCGTGTCTCGAACGTAAAAGAAAGCTAACGTCCGCTAACTCTTAAGGACCTCAACTGGCTGGATATATTTCTGTGTTTGAGAGCTGGACGGGTCATCCAGGCACGCACATCAGATCACTGTATCTAGATGCAAGGTACTAAACTGGGGTTCTACTTATCTGCCATCGGCTCGCCTCTTGTGACATTCGATGGTGGCTTATTATTTTATAAAACGTGATATAAAGGAATTTTCTTTGTCTGCCGGGCCTCGGTGGCTGAATGGTCTTACCACGGTAATCCGGATTCGATTCCCGGCTGGGTCAGTTCCCAGATTTTCGCATGTGGGAACTCAGGGGCGTCATTTCAGGTTTTTCCAGGGGGGGGGGGGCAAGATTTTGTTTTCTGACGATAGTGACCTTGTTGCATCTTTTTTATTAATTAAGCATGTATAAATTAGATACTTTAATAATAAAACTTCAGTTTTATGTCCTTAAGTTAGCATTATTTACATTTAAAAATACAAAAAATACATTTATACACAAAATTTCCAAGACATATATTATTACTTAAAGGAGTCTATCAACATAATCTTTTAACAGTAAAAAAAAGTCGTGTCTATGCACTTTTGGAATGTGCCTTTTGTAAAGATGAAAACGGCAAAAATAGGTTTTCTACTGTCAGGGCTTTGACTAGAGGGGGGAGGGGATAGATTGGGCATTTGCCACGGGCCTTTTATTCTAGAGGGCCTCACTTAATTTTAAGTGAATGGGATTTTCTAAAGTTCCCATTAAACCACATTGGTAGCTGTGAAATAAATATTTTTAATGTAAAGTTATATTCAGGGTTGCCAAGGTCAAAGCTATGACAATTCAGCCAACATGTCAGGAAAGTATGAGGTCCTACAAACGCACAGTGCCGCTCCATCTAAAAAGAGATGGGGCCTCAGATTTATGTTGCCCGGGTCTTACATTCTCATAAAGGGGCCTCTCTACAGTCATTTTTAAATCAGGAAAGCTATGTTGCAGGATATTCAAAGCACCTGGTAGACAAACAAGTGAGCGAGCATTGGTGAGGTGTGACATGAGGTGAGTATGGAGCAGCACCGGAATAAAATGGCATGGGAAACGGGAGATCCCCGAGACAATCCGCCGATCATCGTCCGACACAGTTCCCACAGGGGCGTCATGTGTATTTTATGCAATAGACTACAGTATAATAAATCAAGCTGTTGTTTATGTTATTTGCAAACCAATTGTACCATAAAACTTACAGCTGCTAATATAGAACAGATTATTTTAAAGAATAAAAATTTGGAAAACAAATATTGTTAATTTTTAAATGCAAGCCCCTCCCCCCCCCCCCCCTTTTTTTTTTTTTTTTTTCCAGTTTCTACATTCGCCACTGTATTCAGAAGTATTAGATTGCAGTTTTCAGAAAATGTAACTTTTTATGCTTTTTTTCTGCAGTAGGTTGTTGAAACGTGTATTGTATGAAAATGAATAGACTACAATAAATCAAGCAGCTATTTACATGTTGTTTGTTAATAAATAAAATCATAAAACTTGTTACTGAATTATTTAAAGTATAAATATAGTCAAGTGTATGAACGTGATACATCTTTTTTTGTTCTTTCTTCTTCTTCTTCTTCAAAATTCTTGATCCACCACTAAACATCCACAAAGAAATGTTAGAAATGTTATAGATATGTTCTGTCAGATGAAACAAAGACAAATGAATATGAGTAGCCTTACTGGGGTGAGTAAAATGAATTGCAGTAGTACTACTTAATACAAAACTTTAACAAAAATATTTAATTAAAAAGTGATTTATTGTGGAGATAGCTTCACCTACAATGATTTTTTTGTAATGTACTATACATAAAACTTTCTGTATTCTAAACTTTTGTGAAATATGGCTTGTGACTCATAAAATTAAAGGTCTTAGGCTACTCACATGTTTCAAAAGCCAACATGAATATAAAGGCATGCAGACCCAAAGTTTAAAAAGTTAATTATTTTTTATTAGCACAATTAACTTTTTTAGACATTTTATTTTAAAAATTTCTTACATATGTAATTCAAATTTTTTTTTTGTCTGGAAACTCCTTAAAAAGCACAATTTTGCATCTCAATAGCATGGTCAGTTTTGTATGGAACTAAACATTATCTTTTATCCATTTAATTTGTTTGTATTGCCATTTTGGTATTAAATTTCCCTGAATTTATGGTAAAAATATTTGTAAATTAAATAGTAAAATATTCATAAAATAACCCTTTCCATTAATTCTTAAAAATACCGTACATCCCTTCCAATTGCACATTCAAGACTCTGATTTTTATATTGCATTGCAGTCAGTTACTTTATGTATATGCCTAGTAGTTTAGTATATTTGCTTACAAGGTGTTAGGATTAGAAGAATCTGTATTCACTTTCCTCACCATTGGCAAGAAACTCTCTTCAGCAATCATGTAACCATGTTGTACGAGTTCTTCTTTATTATCACTGAACAGTTAAACACTTGGTGGAAATTGTTATTATATACTTTCGTACAAATACTAAATTCTCAGGAATACTGTTATTCTGATTTGAATTGGGACATAACTTCTCATGTATTCAATACTTGGTTCCCAAGTCTACCGAAAATCTACCTATACAGAGTTGCTCTTACATTACATATGTACTGTCACTTTCTTATGTATTCATTTACAGTAAGGAGCTATTGCATAATTCAATATAGTTGTCCCTTTAAAAACCATTCTTAAAATAATATGAGTAATTTGGCATATCACAAACAAACAATTTTGTAATTTATGTCACCATCTTCAGTTACTTGTTTTAAGGAGGTTTTTTTTTCCACTGCATAATTTTAATAGCCTTCCTTTAGTGCTTGTGATTGTCACTAAATTTTATATCCCCAAACACGAGAAACAAAATTGTGAAGTTTGTAATCCCAGAAAGAAAAATTCCTTACATAAATTACGAGGAGAGGTAAAAGAAAGAAAAACAAACAATACTTTATAAAAATACAGTAATATATTCAAATATGTCTGTAACAAATGTAACAAAATCAAGCTACAAAAGTAGTATAAAATCTTAAATACTGCACGGCAAGTATTCCAGCAAACAACTGCAAATACCAGACATACAATGTGAACCCATACAATAATACCTCATGCCAACAGCACAGGAACAGTCTTACAAACACACACAATATTACTAAGAACCTGCAGTCTTCAAAACATACATGAAAATATTTGTTATTTAAAACTGTAATTTTTACACACATTTACAAGATGCACAATAGCATCAATTGATAACACATATTTAAAGTCATTTTAAAAATCAACGCAAGTAACAGTATTCATGAGATTTTTCAATACAAAGTTCATATTACTAACAGCAAATACCTACCACAAAAACACAGCAAGGAAAGTTCAGACACATTAATTGGTTACACAATGATTTTGGATTTTATTGTTGGCTTGCTGGATATCAAACTTTACTCCAAAAGTTCAGCTGGATCAGTTTATCCTTGCGGTACTACATAGAAATCAAAATCCATTATTCTTTAGATATATACAATTATTATCATACATTTGAAGTAGGGATGAGTCGATTCGATTCTTCGATTCCTCAATACCACCGATTCTTTGTATCGAGTACCAACAAAGAGCAAGGTAGGTTAGGTATCGGTTAACTCAAACAAATACAGTGAATAGATTTTTGGCTCAACTTTTTTCATATACTGCAGTTTAATATTATCACTTACCTGCTGTACGCATATCAATTGTTTATTTAATATCTATTATGTTTAAATTTTATACGACTGTAAAAAATGTAAACAAAATATTTATACCGAGCATATACGTCTAATAAAACTGCACTGCCGAAGAAGACAAGTGTCCATTCTTATATATCACGTGTGAATTAAATAGTAAAAAACAGTTTAATTTTATCCACAGTTAAAAAGGAAAGCCTGTTTTTTATGTGAAAATATAACGGCTATGTAATGAGAAAAGCTTTCGCGCGTCGCCATTTTGGTAGTGTTCGCCTCTCTTCCACGATGATGGCCTCTACAAAACGTTTAGTTGGCCATATAACATAATTTGGTTCCATAAATCTTTCATATGTCAAAGTTGAAATCTGATTAGCATTTAACCAGGGAATGAAGTAGTATTAAATAAAAACCATACAGTTATATTATACTTCCAATTTTATACCTATGTATCAATTAAATCAACATTTTCAAAAGTTTCATATCTGTGTTTGGCGGGAATTTGGCGGATTTTATATGAACATTTGACTGGTTTCCATTTCTATAGTTGGCAACACTGGCCGTTAACAAATGTTAGTGTTTATTTATACTTTGCGAAGGAAGACATAACCCAACGCCGTTGTACCTTTGAGGTTAACGTGAACTTTAGTCTCAGTATTTATTTGGCACATATTTTCATGGGGTTTTTCCAGTGAAAGTTTAGTAGTTAAACAAACATTCACCAACTGTCATTTCAAATAACGTGTCATATTGTCTGAAATTGTGTAAAATGTCTAAAGTGTGGGAAAATTTTCATATTGATAGTGAAAATGACAAATATGCTGCAATTTGCAATCATTGTACTGCACAAATTTCAAGGAGCGGCGCCTCCAAATCCACAACAAATTTAATGAAGCATTTAAAATCCCGGCACACATTTTTACCAGACAAAACAGAGTGTTTGCAGAAAAACAAACTTTCGTTTACAACACTTTCCCCAACAAACACCAAGTTGAAAGGTGCCACACATGAAAGTATTGCCACCTCTGAACCCATTTTGAATTGTGATGGTGCAAGCTTCCCAACTTCTTGCACAGGAATTTCACATAAAGATGCTTCTTCTCTGCCAGTTAAAGAAACTTGCCTAAATGTTGTATCTTTTTCTGCACAGCCTAGTACTAATAGACAAACTTCATGTTGAAGATGCTTCTTCATTGTCAATAAAGGAAACTTGCGTAAAGGTTGTACCTTTTTCTGCACAGCCCAGTACTAGTAGACAAAAGCATGTTTACCAACCAACACTGGCACATTTTTTATCAGAAAAGTCAAAACTTAAGGGATAAACGTGCTGAAAACATAAATTGTTTGGTAGCTGAAATGATTTGTCTAGATCAACAACCTTTCAGCATTGTTGGGTATGTAGGTTTCAGGCAGCTGATAGAGACGCTGGAACCACGGTACACAATACTGACACGTAAAACGTTTTCGAACAAACTTATCCCTAAAATGTACTGTAACCTCAAAGGAAATGTTCAAAAAGAGCTTGGAGATGCAAAATATGTCAGAATCACAACAGACTTATGGACCTCAACCTCACAAGATGATTATCTTAGCATTACAGTACACTTCATTGATAAAGATTTCAGTTTTAAACACTACTGCATTGAAGTGAAGCCTTTCCTGGAAGTTTCGCACACAGCAGCAAATTTGTGCAGTTTTCTTGTAGAAACACTTACTTTGTGGGGCCTTCAAAATAAAGTAGTAGTTGCTGTGGTCACAGACAATGGACGTAACATTATTGCTGCATTGTCAGCATCCCCTTTCAAACATATATCTTGTTTTGCTCACAATGCAGTTGGTTTTGAAAGACGCGTTTTTGAACTCCAAGTTGGTTTCAAATATGACTGCAACATGCAGGAGAATTGTTGGTCACTTTAAGCACTCATCCAAAAACTGCAAAATTCTTGCAAAGTGTCAAAAGATGGCTGGACTTCCACATCACAGGCTCACTCAGGATGAACCAACAAGGTGGAATTCCACACTTCACATGCTAAAAAGACTTGTTGAGCCAAAACAAGATGTTATACTGGCATGCAGTGAAATTAATTTCCAAACAGGCTTGAACAGCTCTCAGTGGACCGTCATAGAGCACTGTATTTCAGTGCTCGATATTTTCGACAATGCAACTCTGCAAGTGAGTTCTGCAAATTCAAATGCATCCGAGGTAAGTTATACGTACCGTAACATCTGTGAATAGTTATTAATATTAATGCATAGTAGTGATCAATGGAACTGTCTATGTGTGTATTTTTTAGATTATTCTTCTGGTACATGTTATACATCATGAGTTGCAAAAACCTGCACGAGAATCTGGCCTTCAAGGTCTAAAAAATGATCTTCTGGCTTCACTGATGCAAAGATTCAGAGATGTTGAAAGAGATGAAACCCTTGCCATGGCCACTAATTTAGATCCCAGGTTCAAGGATATTCCATTCAGAGATGCTGACAGTTTACATAATGCAAAGCAAAGACTTCTGCATGAAGCTGAACAGTTAGGTATGCATAAGGTAAGCCTATATAAAGTTTAATCATACACCATGCATTTCTTTAAATATTTGTCAATATTTTACTTTTGGTTTTTGTACTGTTTATTTTTTTCAGGTTGGAAACACTGAATGCAAATCATTACCAAACAAAACACGTGCTGTATACTCTGATCCCAAAGATATCTGGGACAAATACTCTACAATTTTTGAAGAGCAAGAAGAGGTAATTGACAAAGTCACTCAGTCTGCAAAGGAAATTGAAATGTACCTGAGTGAAAAAACACTGCCAACACAATCTTCCATTGCTGACTGTTGGAAGAAAAACTACAACTTCCGACACAGTATGAACTTGCAGTGAAGTACCTTTCCATACCACCTTCAACAGTCTTCAGTGAAAGGCTCTTCGGTATCGGATTCGATAAAAATATGGACTCGACCCATCCCTAATTTGAAGCTTAGCCTAAGCTAATTTGTAAAGTAGCAAAAGATCTTTATGTAATACTAAATGTTAACATGATCTGGACAGTACATGTTTAACACAATTATCAGTCCCTATTTTATTTCATAATTTAAAATTAAATCTATGGAGCGAAATTCACAGTATTTTCTACAGTAAAAAATTAAATACTGTATATTCCCTAATGGAAGATGAAATTTTTGACAGTAAAGGGATCACTGTATAAAAATGTGTTTTCCAGTGGAAATGTCTCTCACAGCTTACATTCATGTGGATTCTAAATCACTTGTATCTACACATATGTGGATATATATACCACTCGTAAATACCATATGTGATCGAAATGCTGGAACTACGTTCTAGGAAAAGATGTAATTGAATCTTTTAAGCTACGATTAAATTCGTTGAACCACATGTCATGTGATTCGCTTAGAGATTCTTGAAGTTCTGCAGAACCCTAGTTGTAATATTTTATATTTGATTGTGTCCGTCTTAAATGTGTATTGTATATTTATTCCCAGTCATTTCTTAGCCACGTAAATACAAGTATGACTGACTAGCTCACATAGTAAAACAATAACATTTCCATTGTATGTAGTACAACAAACTTTCAGCAAACAGAACTAGGAAATTTTTTTCATGATGAGCTCAACAATTTGTTAACCAAAGCTTTCACAGACAGAGGCTACCCCGAACTTCTGGTCCAAAAACAAATCCAACGAGCCACCTCCAATACCAGCAACACTACCATATCATGAAGACCTAGGCAAACTCCGACCCATTGTCTACTCAGGCTACAAAATCTTGTCCTCCTCACCACAAACCCAAAACCTTCCCAAACCACCTAAGCTGGTTTTCAAGACGACCATCAACCTCCGCAACAAACTAGTACTGTACGTCCCAAACTCCCACCTTCTACAGCTACCAACACTACTACCAATCTCAAAGGTTCTCATCCCTGCAATAGCTCACACTGTGGCATTTGTGCCATCCACCAGCCCTCTACATCATTCAAAAGCAAACAAACCAATCACATTTACCCCATCCAAGGCAATTACAATTGTGCTACTACGAACTTGATCTACCAGCTACAGTGTTCACACTGTGATGCTGAATACTAGTATATTGGCCTCACCACCAACACTCTGAGACAGAGAATGAATGGCCACAGAGCAGACACCAGACAAGCCATAGCAGGTAAAGACACCAACCCACAGGATAAACCAGTTGCTGCCCATGCAGTCCACCATAACAAGGACTTTGACTAATGCTATAGCACTAGAGTGGTGAGGGCCCTGCCACCTACAAGCAATAGCTCTGAACTCAGACAATGGGAACAAGCTCATCAGTATATCACCAAATCCAGGCAACCACCAGGCCTCAATATAAGATAACATCCCCAGTCAGTCAGCTTCCCACAACCACTGCACCCGTATATCCTCATTAACCTCTACACATCCTCTTCTACTTGACGCTTTTGAATCTCCCGCCTCATATCAGTTCAACCATTGGCCGCTAAGTGCATCAGTATCGGTGCATCGACAGCCACACCACAGTCAGCCATGTCTCTTCGCCCGAGAAAGCTGTTCTAAGCAGCGAAACGTTGTGATACGCGCTTCTGCTATTATGTGTTGTCCTATTTCTGTGTGTATCTGTCAAGTTCTATAAACGTGAGTACTTGTGCTTCTGTCTTTTGTACTTACTAATAGCCTAGCGGCCTTTTCCTTTCTTTTACATTAACCATAAAAAATCACAGGTAAACAACAGAAAGTAATTTGTAATCCTTCACGAAATTCTAACAATGTTCATACCCAATGTGATCAGCAATAAAAATGAGAAACCCGTACTACATAAAATGTGACAGTAAAATACATACATCTGTGGGTATGTGATAAATAAAGCAACAGATTCTCGATGAAAGAATATCATATGAATCAAATGTGGCAGAGATGAGGCAAGTGACTGCAGGTCTCGAGAAGTGTAGTGGGTGGGGAGAGGAGCTACATGCCGTCATAGGCAGGGCCACCCCCTCCCTCAGGCACCACCCAGTTGATGTTCTGGCTGGGATCCTTGATGTCACACGTCTTACAGTGAATGCAGTTCTGAGCGTTGATTTGCAGTCGCTGGCCATTCCCATCCTCTCGAGGCACAAACTCATACACTCCTGTAACAGCACGGCAGATACTTACATCGTTGACACTTGTTTTCATTAAAACTAATACAGCGCAGGATGGCAACATGGTAACACTCACATTCAAATAGCTTTAGGTACAAGTTATGCCCTGGCCATCATCATTCCACTTTTCCGTGGTTTTCTGAAACTACTGTAGGTTAAGTTTGCAACCAAGTTCAGCTTTAAAATCCTGTAATTAGCATTAAAAATTCCTATAATATCCTGTAGAATTTTAAACTTATGTCTATGTAGTACTTTTCCTAAATATTTTGAATAAATTTTAATTATACATTTTTATAGTAAAATAATAATATTATAAATTATTATTGTAACACAACTTTGAGGTGACTACTACTTTCATGTTCCCATTATAGCTACCTGCTAGGCCAGCTACTGCTTAGTAAACAAAAATTAATGTACCAGGAGGTTCAACTCTCTACATATTGTTACCTTAATAAAATAAATATTTCAGAGATAACTGAGAAAAGATAATGTTGGGACAGTGCTCAGAAAATATATCAATTTGTCTCTTCTAATAGAAAATAAAATATTTAAGTTAGCAGACAGAACTTGATTCTGCAAATAAACCTAAAAAATAAGTGTTAATTTAAATAAAGATAAAAGAGAGAGTGTGTGTCTTCCAGCCAAACTCACAAATTCAAAACTTAAATAAAGTAACATTTTGCAATGCTGAATACAAAACTATCAAACTTTCAAATGTGTAACACTGTTAAACAAGCCTTAACAAAGTAATGTTGACAGAATTATAAAATAAAGTTCAATGTTTGAAGAGTTTTAAACAGAAATGACGAGCCATGCATTGAATTCCACCTGGACGGATTACAGACAACTTTTTGAAATAAAATTAAAACTTGATAAATTACACTGAACCAATAAACCATCAACTCTAATTTTAAAAAAATGAATTTGGTAAGAGGAAAATAAAAGAAGTTCCACATTTCTAGAAGCGACTACACGTTATCACTGAGTGTTAACAGTCACACTTACTCACAGTCTATCATAAAATGGCACGTTATACCTTAAAAACTTAATTTTTTTGGGGGGATGGTCCTTGGACTTTGACTCGGGGTGTGGCCATAGCTACTTTCTCCCTTTCTCCTGCCCCCTACCCCCCTAAACCAAGAGCTGGCTTCATCACAGATAATGACTGGACAAATCAGATTATAGTGTGCCACCTTGCTCAACATAACGAGAATGGTTAATACACACAATGCTCAGCAGCCTTTGCAATTGTTCTTCACACAAGTCATGAAACTGACTCAATGAGAAACCATGGACACCTCCACTGACCTGCGGGACAGAACCTCTGCTCTGGCCCATCGAAGATGGCCAGGTTCTTCTCTACAGGAACAGAATCGTTGCGTAGGGTGAGGTGTGGGGGTTGATCCCCCTCGTGGTTGGTGCCCGTCAGAGCCACTGAGGAGAGTAGGTCGAAGCTGATCTTGCCGTCGGGCCGAGGGTAGTCTATGGGTGTGCACTCTGTTGCCGGCTTGAGTCTCTTGGCATCGACACCTATGTACAACACACCAACAAGCTTTATCATGGCAGCACACTAGCAGCAAGACACAAGTACAGAAAACAAAATGACACAAACAGAGATAATGCCCAATGACAGAGGTATATGAAAGTAGATATGCAGGCATACTAAAAGAAAAGGCTAGAAATTGCTGAGACAACAATACGTTTGTATACAACGTACAAGTAATTTGAAATATTATAACATCATACTTGCTAGTACCTACAGAATTACCTACAGCTAAGAAATAAAACCAAGAGATACAGATGATGCACAGAAAAAATAGAAAATTATTTCGAGGACCACAGATAAATAAAAAAACAAGAAACAAAAGTGTCCGACATACATTACATCCATTCACTATTGTGTAGACATTCACAAAAAATCACTTAGGCACATCTTAATGTGCAATATGTAACAATGTTAGTACAAACAATTTAAGTCACACAGAACAATAATACAAATATAATTAAGAGAAAACCTCACCTGGCGCATGGACGGTGTGTTATAGCAATCACATGTATTCTTTTTTACACAAAATTGCTTAACTTATTCATATTACATTTACCTATGAAAAGAACACACATTTAAAATCACGGATCTATAACTTTAAAATTTACTGGCCTCTCAAAATGGTTAAAAACCAGTTTTTTTAGACTGCTATAACTCCGAAAACACCACCTGAATTCGTAAACTGCATAACAAGATGCATGTGTTGACCTCTACATCATACCATCCAGAAACAAAATTTTAGGGTCACTGCTTATAAAGTCCAATAAGAAAAATACTACACGGAAAACCTTGCATGCCAGTTTGACACACTGTGAATAGGGGCAATATACTTCCCGTTGAGTGTGGCACTCTGGCTCTTTATTGCAACGCTGTTCCCATGTAACAAATGTGTAAATTTTAAACTGGTGAAGACTCCTCTTAATATAAAACACAACAAGAAGTTACCAACATATCTACTAAGGCCGCGGTTACACGGGCCTCGAACCTAGTTTAAATTAAACTTGCTCATCCGTACGTGAGGTCACGCGGTGTCTGAAGTAGTTAATATCGTTGCTGCTTCCTTTTCAAACTGAACAGGTTGTAAAGGTTCACCACCTAAACAACATTCTCAATGCCTTGCTGTGATTGGCTCGTTAAACGTCAACAAACATTGCGCACAAGATGGCTGACAACCTCATGTTACGTTGCAGCAATGGAAATAAAATTAACAGATAAGTTATTAAAATTTTTTGTTGGCTACGTATAAATAAAAATAGTTTCATATTAAAATATGAGCCCTTCAATATATTTGCAATAGAAAAATAATGTATGCCATTTCCAGTACTCTTGTATGCATGAAGCAGGCACGAGGTCATTCACAGTAAAAGTAACTTGTCAAAAATCCTTGCGGCGTTCCATAAAGTGTAACATTGGTTTAAACGTTTTGTGTCACGAAAAATTTTTTTCACCACATAACACATTGCACCAACATATGAGTGTGTTACAAGCTTTGGGACAGGGCAAGTAGAGCTTTCAAAAGGAAAAGTTTATCACAACAGACGCAACTTTTAATATGTAAACAAGCGAGTTCAAAAATATAACGTAAATTTGACGTGTCTCCAGCTACTTTCCTCTAACTGTTGTACATAGATTAAGGCAGTGCTAGAATCGCAGTAAGAAATAACCATAAAAATTGAACAAACACTTTTGAGAGATGCATGCTACAACACACAGTACCGCTACTTAACCACCGTAAGACCGTAACAGGGATAGAAACCTATCTATTTCTTATGGTGCGGTTATGGTTATTTCTATACGGCTACTTTACGGTCAATGTAGCACTGGCTTTAAACGGTTGAACCAAACATAACCTCAAAACAATATACTGTCGTACCAAAACACAATAGATTTTGACTGCGACAATCGAGTATCGTGTAAACACGCGAACGTGTTCACTTCGGCAGCTATACACTGAACGTGTTTAAAAATGGCTGACTAAACCTCTTTCGGTTATTTACTTCAGGCCGCCATGTAACCACGGCCTAAGCCTTCTTTCCTAGACATGGGTCAAATTAACCTTTAAGGTTAAAATTGGTCATTTAGAAATATGTAATTACAGTACTAAAACATGTAGACAGAGATGCGCAAGTACTGACAGAAAGAGTATTTACAAGCGGGAGAACACAAAACACAGATGAACAACACATTTTTGTGCTGTTGCAAAGTTTTGCTGGCCACCGCCAACTTCCTTGAGTGGTGAGTGATTGCACACTGCAGTATGACGTACAGTATGCAGTGGTTGGTAACTAGCACACCTAGCGGCCAAGGGGCGAGCTAGGGAGTGGTGGGAAATTTGAAAGTTATCGGATGTTGGGGCCTGGTGGTTGTCTGGATTTTGTGATATACTGATGGGCTAGTTCCCAGCGCCTAAGTTCTGCACTATTGTCTGAATGTAAGGCTTTCACCACTCTGGTGTTGTAACAGGCATCAAAAGAGTGTTTGTAGGAGGCTGCATATGTAGCAACTGGTACATCTTGAAGGTCTAGACTGGAACTGGCGATTGCTTGTATTGCTTGTTTGGTGTCAGTCTTGTGGCCATTCCTCTTCTGTCTTAGTGTGTTTGTGGTGGGGCCAATGTACCAGCATCACACTGTGTGCGCTGCAGTTGGTAGATCGGGTTTATTGTACCACAGTTGTAATGGCCTTGAACTGGGTATGGATGACTGGTGAGCCTGCTATGGAAGGATGTAGAGGGCTGATGTATTGGACACGTGCTACAGTGAGGGCTATTGCAAGGATGAGAACCTCTGGGTGTGTTGAGTGTGCTGAAAACAGGGCTGAGTGGTAGTTTGGGACGCATGTGGAGGTTTGGAGGTCATCAGAAAACCAGTCTTGGGGGTTTGGAGAACAGGTTGTGTGTAAGCTGTGAAGAAGAAAGTATTTTGTGGCCACAGTTGAGGATGGTTTTAAGTTTGTTGAGGTCTTCGTGGTAAGCCACTACCAGAGGAAAGTTGATGTTACTGTCTCCGGTCTGTGGTCTCTTGTTACAGATAGCTCTCGGAATCTGACTGTCAACAAGAGGTTTAGGGTATCCTCTGTCAATAAATGCTCTGGCTATTTTATCACACTGTGTATTCAGATAGTCTTTGAATGAAAATATGTGCTCGGCTCTTGTTGCTTGGCTGTATGGAAGTGATTTCTTGCAGTGCAGTATAAGGAGTGGTATCTGTCAAAATGAAGGTATTGAAGATGGTTTGTAGGTTTTATGTGCACAGTACATACCGTATTTACTCACATAATGGCCGCCATCGCATAATGGCCGCACCATTATTTTGAAAGGCCTAGAGCAGTATTTTAAAAACTCTGAATAATGGCAGCACCCCATATTTTTCAACATGGGATACAATACAAAAAAACTCTGTTAAGACGTTTACCAAGGGATCAGGTTTTGCTATGGACTGCTGCGAGAAAACATCTTAGCCAGAAGGGCAAAAATATGATCTCCCAAACGCGACCGTTGCAAACGTTCGTCAATCGGAAGCGCGGCGCGCCGGCACACACGACTAGATCCTTAGTTTTTCGTGCCTATAAGACGTGGCGGCAGAACCGAGCATCTAGGTACCAGACACGATGAGTCCCACTCGCTTGTTGATGCGCTATTGCCACGATGAGTCACGCTCGCTGGTTTACGCGCTGTTGGCACGATGAGTTGCGCTCGCTGGTTGATGATGCTCTGTTGATAAACGTAACGGCATCTGGAGAGTTGTGACGTTTTAAGCGTGAATCGGATTTGTTTATAAACTACTTCACGGGAAATACATGTAATGGACCGTAAAATGTAAACGTCTTATGCGGGACAATTTTGAGCGACTTTAATTGAGTGACGCACATGAATGGATTAACAAGATTTTATAGTCTTAATTTTTCCATGTTTACTGTACTATACACAGACAAAATCTTTTTCTTTATTTCTGGAGAAATGGTCACGCTATGGACGAATAAATATAGAAAAAATTTTACATTTGTTATATTCTACACCATACAAAATTTAGAAGGTAATTTTTTTGAAAACCCCTCATAATGGCCGCACCCCATTTTTGGGCCTAAAATTTGGTCAAAAATATGCGGCGATTACGCGAGTAAATACGGTAGTTCCAATTTTGCCATTTTGTATAGTTTCTACTTTTAACGACTTATTTGCATGTTTTGAGTATGGTTAACAGATTACCACACACAAGGAAGCTGAATAGATTACATTAATGTTTGCAAACACCAGATATATGGTGATAAGTTAGCACAAAATGTCTAGTTACTGCATTACGTTCATAATTACTCACAGCAATGAAACGCTTCAGTTTCTACAGTCAACATGAATAAATCTTGGGTGACCTCATGAACCTTGTTGCACACAGCAGCTGCACACAATATCTAGCTATTTCATTAAAAACTTAAGAGTTTTGGTTTGTGTTGCACGTAAAGTTCACTGTATCCTTACAAAGTATATTAAACAATTTTAACCACACATCAATTGATTTAAACATAACAGACACACTTACAAGTTACACTTTACTGTTTTGTTTGATATAGGGGAACAAAGGCCGCTAGGCAACTAATTACATCTTAAAATTAGATAGAAACATGTACTCACAGAGTATCATAGAGGTTGACAGTTACACACACGAAAAGGACTTAACATTTTGCGCGGAAGCGCGAATCGCTACGTTTCGCCACGCATGGCGTCACCAGACGAAGCCATGCGTGGCAAAACGTAGCGATTCGCGCTTCCGTGCAAAACTTTACTGTTTTGGTTCGGCGTAACTCAAAAACGTGACAAAGATTCTAGATTTTGGTGCTAACATTTAAAACTGGCAGAACAGAGAAGCGACAACCAAAACAGACCCATCCTTATGTCGTACAATTCATTAAAGCATCAGACAGCCTTACAGCATAAAGGACTCACATAAAGGACTCACCACCATGTTTGAGTGTCCAGGGCTCCTTGCCTTGCAGGAGGATGCTCAGTCCAGAGTACAGCACTCCGCCGTACATGCCCAGTGGGTTGTGGAAGGACGGTCGCACGTTGCGCACCTTCCGCAGGTCTGACCACACCCAGCTATTCTTCAGCCGCTCCTCATAGTTCTTTGGCTCCAGCCCTGTACAACCACACTGCTTCTGTTACTTACATTCATATTTAGTCTTTAATTTCTTAACACAGATGTTACTTTATGGTGAAACTAACTTTAAATATAAAGACGAACTGGTAAAAATTTGGTCATGGTAGAAAAATTTTTGGCTAACCCAGATCTTAGTGCTCCCAGTACTTTGTAATAAGAAAATTGTTATTCAATATCTGGCACTACTATACATTTTTGTGAATTTTTTCACTTTTGACTGACAACGTGTTTGAACTTTTTAACGGTTTCCATAAATATGTCCTACCAACATTGTGGTGGCACCGATGCTCTTCGGTACTATGCCCCACAAGTTGCGGCGACAGATGTGATGGTACTGAGGCTCTCCACGTACTGCTGCACACGTGTTTTATTACAGTGTTAAAAAAATGTAAACTGATAGGTTCTCAACAAATGCTCCAGTCTCAGCGATGAGTTACTCTTATCTCAGGGTTTCGTGGTATCGAAGGGTGGATGCATACAGAATGATAGTCAAAACGTTGTTCAATCAACAGCCCATATTTATTACATTTTTTCCAAAAACTCACGCAACCATGCTTACATCGGTACACACACTTCTCTTTTACATAAAATTTAAAATAAAACTGAAAAATAACTGAACCAAAATGAAGCCAAACTCAAAGGAAACAAGTGAGTGCTGAACTAAAACATAACTTCAGAAACAGATAGTGGGCAGGCCACGCGGTTGGTACTGCCGTACGTTTACATCAATGAATGAAAATTTTGTTAATAAAGAAGGATACTATCGAGTGTTTTTACCGCTTTCCATCGCGGCCCCATGGCTTTCGTTCGCGCCCCTCGGCTTACCACGTGCTCAAACTCCCGCAATGTGACCCACGTCCGGTCTCCTCGACAGTCAAGAACAAAGTGACCAGCTACGGCAACTGCAATGGCGTCCCAAGATACATTGGCGGCCTACCTTCCAGTAAAATGTTCTATAACATTCTAGTGAGACTAAATAACCGGTCTGGATACAAATTAAACAAACTAAAATTACCAAAAAATCGGCAATATTCTGCTGAGCACAATATTTTACTGAATAATTATTACAATAAAATATATATATTAAATAGAGTTTTGGCATTGGAGATTGCCGGCCGTACACCTTGCAGTTCCCTCTGTGAACCCCTATCGGTGTCGCCCCCATGGCACCAAGGCCGGGCTGGCCGAACTCATCTGCACATCTTTAAAATAAACACCAAAAACTTTCCAACTGCCATAACTTTTAAAATATTAATTTCTCATAAAATTTGTAAGAGTCCAAAGTTGCTTGAATATTTATGCAGTTTCATAAAAGTCCACACAAGACACATTTATTTTAAATTCACGTGCAGTCATGAAAACAGAACTCAGAATAATTCTAACTGCTAGGCTGACCAGCTCTTGGTTCTGAAGTGTCAGTAACACTGGCTAGCATTATTTATGCAAAATACAGTATTAAACATTAACAGGGACTCTAAGCAAAACCCTAGAAACTACACAGAACTGACTTATTGAAAAAGTATACCCCAAGCGCAGACTGGTCGCTTCACAACATGTACTGTAAAATTAATGTCTAATTAATGTAGAATATAAACCTGTGCTGAGCTTTGCAACAACTGTTCAACCAATAATGTGGTTTTGGCTTGAAGTTTGACAGTAAAGGCAATACAACACAAAGAGGTGATGGAGACTGTGACATGCGTGCCATACTGTTTTTACTACCTCCTTGCTTCTTGCTTAAACAAAGGGAATGTATTTAAAATCATGAGTTTCCATACCTGTGGTTTCCGAAGTAGATCCCTCAGCATGTATACTGTCGAAGACACTCTCAGCTGCCAGCATGCCACTCTTCATGGCGTAGTGCGTGCCCTTTATCTTGGGCACATTGAGGAAGCCTGCGGAACAACCTATCAGACATCCGCCAGGGAAGGTCAGCTTGGGGATGGACTGTATGCCCCCTTCGTTAAGGGCTCGAGCTCCATACGCTATCCTGAAACCACAGTACTCTATCATTTACACTCACTCAGTACTAGCACATAGCTGATACAACCACCATATATTACATAGGCCATATCCTGTAAATACATACATTTTTAAAAAATAAAAATATAAATACGTACATTTTTAAAATTAAAAAATAATTACTCAGACATATGCCATTGCAGAATAACATACCCACAGAAAACCTACAAAATAGCATTGAGGAGTTATGCAAAAGGAGACCAATCCACAATTCATTGGAATAACAAGTCCTCCCTACCTGTACTAATATTTTTTTTTTTCCCCAAACCTACTGAACGCGCATTATATTTGCATATCTATGAAAAGAGCACATACTTCAAACTATGCCACTATAGTTTCAAAAATGCAGCACGTTTATTTAAAACATTATGTTCTGGATACTACTAGTGCTTGTCCTATTGTTGTACGTATATGAGTTACACTGACTAACTGCTACTTAAGCCACTCGTGCAGCTTCAGTTTCCAAACTGCGACTGCTACTGAGCAACCAATTACCGCACAGCTTCTGTTTATAACTGTGACTGATACCAAGCGGCCTGTAACAGAGCAGTTATTTTACCTATGGATAATTTTTTCTGCGGCCAATCAATAGGGTACTACTGTGCTCACAAGGTAATGTTAACAATCAGTTGAACTAAACTGCAACAGTTCTCGCCTCACTAACAGAAAGAAGTTCATGTTCAATCACACCAAATAAATCTGCATGGATATATATAGCAAAAATATTTAAAATTTCATAATCTTTAGCATTTCAATGAGTGAGTTTGTACAATGGAATCTTGAGGAAAATAAACGAAAACGAATGACGTGTGCACTTATTATCATATATTGCTGAATACAAGCTACGAAACATCAGTTTCGAAGGGGGAAAAAATGACATACACATTCTCTCTCTCTCTCTCTCTCTCTCTCTCTCTATATATATATATATTTTTTTTTTTTTTTTTTTTTGTGAATGCCAAGTACCGTAGCTTTTAAGTGTGATCCGGACACAGTTGAAAATCACGAATGCCCAGCAGTTATAACTGTTATTTTTAAATATCTGTTTGTTCCGTCTCTAGCCTGCACACACGTACCTGCAATCTACCTCCAACAGAGGGATCGAGGGAGGGTGGAGTGAGTGAGCGAGATATTTTGGTCAGCGCTTAACATCTAGGTCTTTAGCACTGGTGGGGGTGACTTGATGTATGGAGCAGTGCTGGAATGAATGGGCGGAGGAAATGGGAGATCCCCGAGAAAACCCGCCGACCAATGGCATCGCCCGGCACTATTCCCACATGCAAAAATCCGGGGACTGACCCCCCCCCCCCCGGGAATTGAACCCGTATCGCCTTGATGGGAGGCGAGAGGTCTGATCCCCTTGGCCACCGTAGCCCCAGGGAGGGTGGAGAAAGAGGGAGGGATAGGGAGGGAGAGTGGAGGGAAAAGGGAGGGGAAGGAAGGAATGGTGGAAGGAACGGGGCAAGGGAGAAGGTGAGTGAGGCACGGGTGAGGGTAGAGACGGATATGTACCATTTTTTATCAGTTTGCTTTCCCACATGCTCGTTGGACTGATAGGATTTGCTGATAGCTGTGAATTTTTTCTATCATGCCCTTCACTCCTTCTGGCCCAACGAGCATCACTCTGCTGGCTTGCCAACAAAAAAGCATGACAAATACATGTATGCAGCTGTGTTTAGTACTAATTTTTTAATTTTCACTTTTTTAACATGCAGTAAATGATCACACATTCTCAGACTATCCATTGTTGATGAACATAACAACCTAAACTAGACTGTTTTAATATTAACAGTGCAATTTTTTTTCTTTCCCCCGATACATATATAAACCGGTAGACTGTGTATGCACAAGCAGTAGGACCAGTCGGCAGCTGCACTGACAATGGAGTCATAGTTAGCCTTGCTTCCACGTTGTATTGGCAGTCAAACTCACCAGGCATGCACCGTGAGTGTATTCTAGCAATTGTTTTTGGATTTTTTTTGTTTTGTTTTGTTTTTCAGCTGTGGTTTAGTGACTGATAGTAACCACTTACATTATTTCTGCATCCTAACAAACAAATTCTGATATAACCTTTCCTAATTGTAATTTCTCGTTCTTTTTATAGTGTGTTTAAAAAAATATATTCATATTTTTTATGGGCATTGAGATTACCACCGTAGTTGCATTATCATAGTAGCTGGATGTCATAGTTGCGGAATTTGTCTATATGTAGTTCTTCCTATTTAATATATCTGTACTAGAACACAGAAAACAATAATGAAAAAGAGTTATGAAGAGAAGGATTGGTTTAACATGGTAACTCTGCTTATATAATAATCAATTAAGGTGTCCGTCTCCCTCTGGCACCGTAGCGCCACTGTATAAATTTTGTGCCATTCTTGCACAGAGGCAGGTGGCAAAAATATTAACTACAGCCAGCTCGCTTCGCCCCACCCCACCCGTCCGTGGCACCGAGCACTTCCTTCGTCTATTCTCCTTTGCATTATCGCTTGCAATACGATCACTGGGGTGAGGGAGACCGCTGCGTCGCATCACTCTTCCTCCTTCTCTGTGTCTCTTCAGGTGGCCTTGGGAATGTTTCCACTATATAAGCTTCACTCACTATGTATGTGGAACGACAACGAAATAAACACTGCCTGCTTTCTGTCTTCACACAAAATCAATGCACTACCATATAGGGTCAAGAGACAGATAAACACATAAAAAAATTTTTACATTACTGTTGCGAGCCGCGACTGTCTGGCTGGGCGGTGTAGTACGATACTGTGGTGGCGGAGCTAGGACACCCCTCTTCCCACCCACTCCTTGGCGCCGTGGCTGTCGGGCAGGGCGGCGAAATACAATACAGTGGCGGCAGCGCTAAACGACCTCCTCGGGTGCTGCATAGATTGTATTACTCCATGATAACCACCTGCACCCAATATCAGGTAACCGAGGGAAATATCGTGATCTGGAATGTTCCTGTTCCCTCTTTATCTCTCGGGGTGATGCTTGACTATGAAGCGACACCTTTCCAGGAGGTTGGAGAACAGAGACCTGCCAAGATAATTCGAGAAGAAGTAGGGGTGGGTATATAAGGGAGAGCTGCAGCAGGAGCGGGAGAGTTTTGGCTGGCAGGTGCCAGGTGCAATCTCAAGTGATAGTGACAAGTATTGGATTGCGACGACTGTTCGAGGGCGTCCAGCGAGTGGGACCGCAGCAAGTAGTAGGAAGAAGGTGATTCTAGGCCAGAAAGATTCTTCGGTATTATTTCATTGGGTCCACCATTGTGAGTGACTAGTAACCTTTCCATACACAGAGAACTTATGTGGATGTATTTTTTATTTCTTTACGTAAATAGTAGTTATTTGTTCTGTTTGACATTTATTGTGGTAAATCTTTGTAGACATATATTTTTTTATATACAATTGTAAATAAACTAGGTTAGCTTTATTTTCTTTATTTTATCAAAGACCTCCATCCCTAACCGTACCTAGCCCGCAACTTGTAACATTACTTTAAAAGATACAACACTTTCTGCATAAATAATGTTGTGTTAATAGAACACAAATATTACGAATTTAATAGTGTTAATCAACAAACTTACACCAGAGGTAATAAAGGTAATGTAGTGACTAAATGCGGGACAATTTTGGAAGTTACTTATCAGCATAACCATAAACCAAATTTGATTTATTTTCCGACCTAAACCAAAGCAGTTTCCTTGTAGTTCCTTCAAGTGTGTTTTTGAATAAGGAGGGCATTTTATGAGTATATTGTTTGTAGGGATATTGTAATGTACTGTAACCAAAAAATATTTCATTTTTTTGTGTGAAATATATACCTAATACACATATGTATGACATATGTAGTGTATATAGTGTACACATGTATATTTACAGTTTACTACTATTCCAGCCTAAATATATTTGCACATGTATTTTCCGCTCACTAGCGACACAAATAGGGTTTCACAAGCGGGAAGATATGCTTGGAGAGACTGACATGTATGAGTAAGATTATTTATTTTCTCTAAGCAGGCAGGTGGTGAAAATCAGTAGGTAAATCTCTCTCTTTAAAGATGTTTATGCCAAAAAATTAGATTATCACTTAGAATAATTGGCAAATTCAAGTCATAAATGGTTGCATTATTTTGTTTTCCTATTATATTTTACATTTATACTAAAGTCTGGTTAAATACATTTGGTTACAAACAATCGTCTCATTTTTCACACTATCCAATCATTACAACATAAAATACATAATAAGTGAATAAGAAACTAATTTTGCTGCGGTTTATTTCAGTCCACATTTTACCTGAAAATATATATGCAATAATTAATTACATATTTAAAAAACATAAATGGTGGTGGTGTTGGGTTATCTACGTAGTTGTTTCCCTATTTAAAATTTGCGTACTACAGCCATGCCAATTACATTTTGTGACTTGAAATAGTCTCAATTTTCACATTATCCAATTAATAAAATTCAGTAGTGCTTGTACTTCACATGAAAGTTTCTTCTTCGTACGTACTTCAATAATACAAGCCTGTAAACAATATCATACTGAAACAATGTATTACTTCACTAACCACTCCCTACATAGCATTGAAATTTTACTTGAAAGAGCGTTTACGCCATACACCATCAGCATTACACCCAATTAGAATCTATTTCTCCTGCTTCTTCTTAGCAGGCAGCTTGCACCCTCTTCAAGCAACATAATGGATCACACAAGACAGCTTTTTCCTGTTCCTACAATATCTTGTAACTGGTGCAAATAGCCTTGACCAGTCATTACCATTGCGTTTACACATGATGAATGAAGTAATATTTAATTTCACAATTTGTTTAGGATTATCAGATTTAAGTTTGTCCTTGAACCCACACATGTTACAAATGAAATGGAAGATACTTTCCATTCCATTTACTTCCACACATTTTAAAACCATGCTTGCAAAAGAACATCAGAATAGATCGCTGTGGTTTCTTAGTCTCTTGCAACATGTGATACATGTAGAAAAATCTACCACCTGTGACATGTTTTTCCAGAAGTGTTTCTTCAGAGGTAAATTCCGTGTATATTCGTAGCAGGAATTTCACGAGAAAGCAGATTGAGTCACACAATGAATCAAGTTCAACCCTCTCTGTTGCATCACCGTTAGGCTTACCTATTTCTACTAAATGTGCGCTGAAAGTGCGTAGTTCTAGTAAAATGTTCTCAGCTCGCTGTGTGTGAGTGATTCATTCTGCTTGCCTGGTGTGAAACACACAGACCATAACAGAACAACTCGTATTATTTACGTGAAAGTATATTGTGACGATTTAAAAACTTTCAGTACAGCCATTCAGCCTTTTTTTTTCACTACGCAAGAACATTTACAGCATGTTGCCATTATAAGAATTAAAGCTATACTAATAAAAGTTCTTATTGTTACAAGTTTAGCAAAAACTTACATGTGAGCAGTTCTGAACTCTTTGGGATAGAGGTCTTATAATTAGAAACAAAAGAGATAAATTAAGTTATTGATTTACTAGCTGACAAAGCTTACAAAAATAAACAAAATAGCAAACAACCATAACTTTCACAACACCCATAATTATGCACACAATTACTACTGTGCCACTGAAATGTTAATTAACAATGAAAACACAAAAAATGTCTACCATCAATTAATTAAAGACTACAAATCACAGTAAAAATTTTGTGTCAAATATCCAATGAACAGTCTTTAAAATAGTGACAATGTACAACCTTAACAGTCCGAAGTGGTGATGGCTCACCATGTGCTGCGCAGCACCCCGAGTGCACCACCGTCTTCACTCTTGAGGTCTTCGGTTCGACTCCCGTCGTGTACCTCCTTGTTGTCCGCCAACCCGCAGCAGCAGTCCTCTTGTTCCGCCCAATACTGCTCCGAAGGCATGTTCCTGTAGTCCCACAGTAGACTCTTGACGTCACCAAGATGTCTTCACCAGTCTCTCTCCACAGGCATAGCACCATCTTCTAGCACAACCAATAGAACTCCCCCAAATCTATTGATTCGGGGCTTTGTTACTGTGGCGGAGATTCACAGTAATACAGGGGTCTAAAATAGACATTACATCATGCTTCGGACGTGACTCGAGTCTCATAGGCCAGCCTCGTAGAGTAAAAGCGCAATTGGAACAGGTCTCTATGACGTAGTTTCGGTGGGATTCCCAACACGTAGCTGCCTGGCTTGTGAGACAGGAGATAGTTCGTAAGGTGTTGCGTTACAGCTTCCGACCACTCGGCCTCCAGATCCACAGCATGCAACACTGTCCCCTCCTTAAGTCTGATTGTCCCGAACAGACACAGCAGCCTCAGGTCCATCGTAGAAGGCCAATCTGTTGATGTGTACAACTTCAGGTCCTCTCGCCCGAGAGCCTCGACGAACAATCTGAAACACATCATTCATCTTCTTCATTATTTCATAAGGGCCTTCCCAATTCTTGTGCAGCTTGGGACAATACCCCTTCTTCCTTTGAGGGTTGTACAACCACACCAGTTGTCCTTCTTGGAATGTTTCATCTGACGCATTCCGATCGAAGCAAGTCTTCACATTGTCGGTATTGATCCTAAGGTTTCGCCGGGCAAAGTTGTGAGGTAATTCGCTGGCATATACTGGGGATGCAATCTGGTCTTCCTCCGCCGGTCGTCCAAACATCAAGTTGTACGGGAGACGGATCTCTCTTCCAAACAGCATCCTTGAATTTGTCTCATAAGTTGCTTCACGAACAGCAGAGCGGTACACTAACAGAAACAGTAGTACTTCAGAGTCCCAATCCTTTTGATTATCAGAAACAAAGATGGATATGTATTGCTCCAGGGTACGATTTAGGCGTTCGACCATTTCATCAGACTGTGGATGTAGCAGAGTGGTTCGGGTCTTCTTTGTACCCATTATCTTCATTACTTCCTGGAAAAGGGCAGCTTCGAAATTCCGCCCTTCGTCAGAGTGAAGCTCCAATGGCACCCCAAACCTTGAGAACACGTGTTCGACCAGTGCATCAGCCACTGTGCTGGCTTCTTGATTCGGTATGGGAAGAACCTCTGGCCATTTGGTGAAGTAGTCTTGTACCACCAACAAGTACCGATTGTTTCTCTCGGTTACTGGCAAGGGACCCAAGATGTCGACCACCATTTTCTCGAATGGGGCATTGACGTTGTACTTCTGGAGACGACCTCGGCCTCTGACCCTCGGACCTTTCTTTGCGGCACAGTCGTCACACATTCGGCACCATCTGTCGACATCTTCACGGCAATAAAGCCAGTAAAACCTCTCTCGAACCTTGTTGAGTGTCTTATTAATGCAGTAATGACCGCCTGACACTGTATTATGGAGCTCCTTCAGTAGCTCCGAGATCTTGTTCTCTGGGAGGACCAACTGTAGGTGTTCATGTCTGCCATCCGCACTATCCCAGTTCAGGTAGAGGACACCATTCTTCAGAACAAGTGAATTCTACTGTGTCCATTATGCCGTAGTAGTAGCACTCTTTTCAGATAGCTCCTGCCATTCTGGCCGGTGGTCCTGCTCTTTCCAATCCGTATTGGGCACAAGTCCGGGTCATTTCGTTGTTCTTCTCTTATCTTGTCGTCAGTCCAGGAGTACTTCCCATTGGCCGATGATGCCTGAAGCCTTGTTGTTCTAATATAACACACTCCCCCCCTTTCTCCTCTTGCCATTCACAATGGCGACAGTTGAGGTCACAAGGTCTGCAGGATAATGCATCTGCATTATTGAGGGAACGTCCAGCACGGTGTTGGATCTCAACATTGTATTCTTGAAGGTGTTGTATCCATCAAGCTATTTGTCCTTCAGGAAGTTCAGTAACCAGCATAGAGCAGCGTGATCTGTTCGCAAAGTAAAGTGTCTGCCATATAAGTAGTGGTGGAAATGTGATATGAACTTCACCATTGCCAATAGCTCCCTGCGAGTGACACAATAATTTCTCTCTGGTTTCTGCAGCACTTTGCTGAAATATTCTAGAGGCTTCTCTACTCCATCTTGAACCTGCGATAGTACAGCACCTATGCCTACATCACACGCATCTGTGTCCAATACAAACTCGCCTTTACTATCGAGAAGCCCAAAACTGGAGGAAACATTAACACTTATTTTAATTTTCTGAAAGAGGCTTCACACTCAGGGGTCCACAGAAATTTTCTTTTGGCATCAGTAAGCTCATGTAGTGGCTTGGCAATTGTAGCAAATCAATGTACAAATCACCAATAATAAGCTCAGAGTCCAAGAAAGCTTCTCACCTGTGTCCTGTCTGTTGGTTGTGGCCAGTCTTTTATTGCTCGGGTTTTTCTGGGTCAGTCTGGATTCCATCAGCTGATACCACATGCCCTAGGAAACTAACTTTGTTTTGGAACAGGTGGCACTTCTTGGGAATAAGCTTCAGATTTGCAGCCACCACTTTCTGGCCAAGGAATATAATCTGGTAAGGTGTTCTTTAAAGGTTTTACCTGTGATCACGATGTCATCCAAATAAACTTGGCAAACATCTAGAGGCAGGGTCTTTTCCATTAGTCATTCGAAGGTAGCAGGGGCATTGCATAGCCCAAACGGCATGACTTTGAATGGCCAAGATCCTTTCTCTTGCACAGAGAAGGCTCTCTTCTCCCTGTCCTCTTGCGACACCTCACATTGCCAGTAGCCACTCTTCATGTCAAGTGTAGAGAACCATTAAGACCCTGCCTGGCTGTACAGTGTGTAATCAATCCGGGGGAGGGGGGAGCAGTCCTTTTTGGTCACATCATTCAGCCGGTGGCCATCCACAGTCTCTTGTGTAACCAGAGGGAGTCGTATGGGGGTTGTTTGATTGGCCTAGCTTCTCCTGTATCAATGTGATGTTGCGCAGCGGATGTTCTGCCAAGATCAAGTGGCCCACGTCGTGAGAAAGTTTTCTTGTTTTTCATCAGAAGTTCTGCCACAGTCATCTCTTGTCTCCAGTTCATGTTTTCTCCGGTTCTAGTCAGTAGTTCCTTGAGTGGTTCTGGCATAGTCCCATTAAGGTCGCCTGACTTGATGGCTTCTTTTTCGAATGCAGTTATTTGGGCGACTTGTTTGCATACACCTATTATGACCCCCTCCTCAAGCTGGATTGCCCTGTTCGACAAGTTGAACATTTGAACAGGTAAATTTCCAGAACTCGGTGAAACCAATGTTCTCGCTACCACCACCTCATCAGGTAAGCTGCTTCCTCTTCCCACAAAATTGCCTCGACACAGTGTGGGGATGACAATCTCACTGGAACTGGCAAAACAGTTGTCTCACACACAGACCACTTGGCAGCTGGTTGGCGAGGATGGTTCGCTTCATGGCATCATTACTAGTTCTCGGTTATCAGCCCTTAGTACTCCTGACCGAGTAACTATAGAGCACTGTAACTTGCGCTACACATCCAGGCCCAATAAACATTCATTTTCAATGTCAGCTATGTACACTTCGTGTTAAGTGCAGAGGTCACCCAACTTCAATTGTACCTTCCTCTTCCCCTTCACTGGTGTAGTCTCACCTGTCATGGTCATCAGAAAGCTTTGTCTGGACTTATGGCCATGTGGTAGGCTGGGGAGAAGGTCCTAAGATGTCCGGTCAGACAACAGTAATGGCTGCTCCAGTGTCTAAAATCATATGGCAAGAAACATTATCCAGACTGCCCTCCACTAGGATTGCATTAAACTCATGTTTCACTGAGCGTACTTGATGAAATACTGGGGCCTTATATTCCGCCATCAGTGTCCTTCCCTCTGTAAGATGTCGTCCTGAATCATGACTACAGTTATTCGGTTGCCATTGTGTGCACTGGGCTCGCAGATGTCCGGGTCGTCCACATGTCCAACACTTCAGTCGTCCTGGTCGATGACGAGGCACAGCCGATGGCTGGGTAGATTTGGTAGTCTCATATTGCTCTTGGTTAATGTTATTTTGTTGTAACTGCTTGCATGGGTGCAAAGATTTAATTTTGAAAATTCATTTTTTTTGCCTCTATCCCACTTCTGACATCAGTTTTACAAGTTTAGCAAAAACTTACATGTGGGCAATTCTGAGGTCTTTGGGATTGAGGTCTTATAATTATAAATAAAAAAATTGAAATAAGTTATTGATTTACTAGCTCACAAAGCTTACAAAAATACACAAAAGAGCAAACAACGATAACTTTCACAACACCCTTAATTATGCACACAATTATTACTGTGCTATTCATGAGTACATTCATCAGGGCTTCTATTCTCTTCAGGATGTTCCCCAGGCTGTTATCTCTCTCATCGCCCGACAGTGCGACCGCCCCCACAGCATGCCGAGTTGATGGTCCTCTTGCAGATTCGACCTCCAGTGCTCTGGCCAGGGCATCCTGCATAGTCCTTGGGGCGGCCAGGCGCACTACTTGGCGCACCTCTACATCGACGATGGCATCAACGAAGAAGCCAAATGCTAAGACACCTCGTGTCTGTTCTGGACACCCCTCGAACGACAAATGGGCAAGCCGCACAATGTCCTGCCACAATTCTTGCAGTGGCTCTCCTGATCTTTGTGTGCGGCTTCTTAGTTGGGCATGGTGGGCATGTAGTAAGTACTTGTCTCCGAAGTGCAGCTCCAAAGCAGTAACTAATGTTGAGTATTCAAGACGTTGCAGTTCTGGAAGCGACTGGAGTATACTGAGGGCAGGTCTCCTCAGCACAGCTGCAAGATAGTTGCTTGTCAGACTAACCATTTATGGTTGCCACAATCTCGAACTGGTTTTGGTACTCTTGCCACGGAGTCTGGCCATCGTAAGGATTAGGGTTTGAAAGAAATCCCCTTTCCAATGTTCGATGCAGGCACACTAGATACCTAAACATGCTGCAGCCCATTTTCTGCCTGGTTGTGAATCACACTACAACCTGGTTCAAATTTCGTGGTCTTCTCTTTGCCGCCTTCAGGTATTGATTCAACAATGACCTAGTAGTCTGTTGAGTTAAGAATAAACAAACATGCCATAACAAGTCCAATGACGTCACAGGAACATCAACATCAACATGGCGGCACCCGTTTTTAAGGAGCTAAAATAAACACTCTTTATTTACATTTTTCTCTGGTAATACGGACGCAGATACCGAATGTATGATACCATTATTCATTACATTAAACGTACTTTTAAATAAAAAATATAATTAAAAAATAGGTAGTACTAATGATGCAACAAAAGGATTTTATGAACTGGACTAAAATACGAAAACTTACGAAAAAATTAAGTAACTTTGATGAAATAGTATTTCAATTGAAACTTAAATCTATTAAAAATACTTACACCAGAAGCAGTACATAATTATTTCCTGGTCTATAGTTTTAAACCATCTGTCGAGAAAAAAAAAAAAAGAAAGAAAAAAACATTGTTAAAATTCTTTGAAAACTCTGGCCACATAAATGACTGAGTTGAGAGTGCACGGCTGTGTTGCTTAACAAGTGTTTGTCTAGATCGTTCCACATGACCAGGCAGCTGGTGGGTGAAGGAGCATCTAGGTACGCAAGCCTACTCAGCGCGACAGTGGACAGCACGGGAACTAATTCACTGATAGTGCTTCGCAACTCTCACGAGGCGCCACAGTGCAGCGATCTCTACCATTCAATTCTATTACCAATAGAGAAACTATTTACAATACATTTACTAATGTACACGTAAATAATTTGTCTCGCCAATGCTAAAAAAACAATCAAGTGGAAAGTACTTTTAGCGAGCTGTCAGTTTCTTGAATAAGCAAGTTACTATTGCCGCCACTGTGCAAATTCGTTTACTATTTTACTGTAGTCGTCTGACAAACTTTTAAATCAGTTTTCATTACAAGATTTTTTTATATTTTTTTTACCAAGATTTTCTAAATTTTGCTGGAGGAGTGGGAGAGAGCGACAGAAAGATAGAAGGCACTTATCACATGGCACACACACGGCCTAACTCACCAGGCGTACACTCCACATGCGTACCATTTTTAAAGTTTTTTCTTTTGCAGCAGTGACTTACCAACTGATGGTAACTGCAGTATGTTATTGTTTTGTGCTAACAGACATTTTATTTAAATTGCTTTACATTCTGACAAAACAAGCCCAAAGATTTAAATATTTTTACTTTTGTAGGGTACAGGATATAAAGTTGGATTTAATGAAACATTGAATTAGAGTAAACATTTTTTAGGCTCCAAGACATTTCGTTAAATCGAGGTTCTACTGTAAAGTAAAATCTCACTGCACTTACCAGGCGAAAGAATAAGACTCCGCATCGCTCACCTAACTAGATTATATCATTTATCACTTACTTTTAATTCTGAGAAGAAAAGTGTGAAATTTTCCATTTAAGTAGAAATTCTGTGTCTCTTATGCTGCAATACAGGCATGGTTACTGAACTATAACTGCGTAATTTGTCTGCAATCAGTCCAGCAAACTTTTTAAATTCATAAATTATTGAACTAATTGTGGCCTAATTAAACATTAGAATTTAAATTGCCATGACTGTACTACCGAGCAAGACTAATAGAATTTCTGCTACAATAGCAAATTATATTTTTTCTTTTGAGATATTAAAAAATAAACTAATTTAACATGGTGAGCGATGATGAGTCTTAACTTCATAGAACCGCTTGTGGCTTCAAAAAGCCATCACTGTGCTTTTATTGGCCTATGTATTTGACACAATCTCTCGGTGGAATTTTGAACTGCAATGCATGCAGAACGCAGGTAAAGAATTGCTGTATCACTATTTACTGGCTTGTATTCAGTTTAATTGTTGCTACAGAATATTTATAAAATTAATAAATCCACAATGAACAAAGAATTTGATTTCATTTAATAATAATTTATAGGCCTAATTGATTTAAATTTAAAAAAAAATGTGGAAATACTTTTGCTAATATTTTTTAAGGTTCATTTTAGAAGTACTCAGTTAATTAGGATGGAAACCACTGATACTATGCTTTTCACAAGTTAAAATTACATTGACACACGAAATACATAAAGATTTTTTTCTGCAGAACAGCTGTAACACCAATCAAGTGAAAGCTCTAGAGTTGTGAAGAAGACAAGCACAGCTACAATGAAAGCACAGAGGAAGAAGCTGAGTTACCTCTTGCCTCCCTCCAGAACAGGCTGGATGGTAGGGTGATGCTTGAATCTCTGGAACTCCTTGAAGGGACTGAGGTAGGGGTTGACGTAGTCCAGGGCAACTACAAACCCTATGGCAATTAGAGGACTTGGTTCATTCAGGTGGTACAAGAAGGAGCCTCCGTATGTGTGGCGGTCCTGCACACACAACACATGTAGCAGTCGTAGGATAAAACAATTCTCCAGTGTTACTGCCAACCCATCTATGAAGAACTGGAGTAGGTTAATATCCAAGTTATTTTTCATGAGCAGCTGAGGGCCTCACGGAGTGTCTGTTATCAACAGACAAGATGGACGAATTGGTAGTTTCTGTGTAGTTAGACCAAGGGGCGAAAACAGATTTCAATACAAGTTACCGTTTACTGAAACGAAAGTCTTAAAGTTTGGTTTTTATGAAAACTGCGTAAAACAATATCTTGTAGGTTGAGAAGAACTGGACAATAAATAGCCACTATTAAATGAAGTTCAGCGATGCGATGCAGCACAACAAGTAACATGGCAGGTCAGGCGACACTGCATCGCGAGATTAAGATAATTTTGACGTCACTTTTCTCTAACATAAACTGACACGTTTGTACGATAACAAGACGTGTTATGATTTAAATAACTACCCATGTATAAATTATTTAAAAGATTAATTATTGGTACAAAAAACCAAACTACATACATTATTCACCTTGAATTTGACACTCAATTAATTTACAAAATGTTACACAAATTACCCCAACTCTGCTTCATACAATTTCACTGTACGTTTCTTTCGATAAAATCACAACTTCTTCATGAAAAAAATGTTGCTATTTTTTGACAGTTCCTCGAAAATGCCTTATTATAACCAAGTTCTTGTTATTACTGTGGTGGCTACTACGGGACTCTACTCCCTCTTTGTGCATAGTGTGGTGGGTGTATTTATTGCCTCGGATAGCTCAGTACATACTTGGAGATGTTTGATACAACAATAACACAGTTTTTACCTTCCAAACTCAAAGTTCCCGTTTCATTTAATCTTTAGCTTTACACAGAGTTACACGCAATGTCACATGAGATTACCGCCGATACAATTACTTACACCTGTATAAATAAAAATTCTCCGGCCGGATAATTAACAGTCCCGGGGTGCGGCCTGCTGAAACTTGGTCTACAAATAAATAGTTGAACTCAGCGTTCCTTTGAGGTTAAGCTAAATATAGTGTCCCGCAACAATGTTGTCGTACACCACCATACAAACGGAGAAAATACTCAAAAGAGAAAACAACTAGATAGTTCGCTAGTGAACATTCATGATTTCCCATAGAGGAAGTTCGCGCCCTCCATCATTCTCCTGCACCCTCGGCTACGTCCGCCTCACACCATGCCTTCCCAACAAGTAGGCTGCACCAAGGGCCGCGTTTATCCAGCCAGTTATTCAAATACAGTAGAACCCAGATTTAACTAAATGCCACGGGACCCGAAAATGTTTACTCTAAATCGATGTTTCGTTAAATCCAACTTTAAATTCCCCCCCCCCCCTCCTAAAAAAAAAGTTAAATCCTCGGGCATTTTTAGTTGGAAATGGAGGTAAGCTTGTTAGAAAGAATGATAGCCCTCAAGAACAACATACCGCAGTTACCATCAATAGGTAAGCCGCGGCCGTAAAAGAAAAAAATCTACGAAAAAACTTTAAAAACTGCAGCGGAACACTCGTCTTGAGCCGAGCGCACGCCCGGTGAGTTAGGCCGCCCGCTCGCACGCATTTAACATGTGAGAAGTGATGATAAAAACTGCATAGTCGTCTTTCTTTCCGTCTCTCTCCCGCACCTCCAAGAAATTTTAGGAAATTTCTATTTTAAAAAAGCCATGAAAACTGAAGTAAAAGTTTGCGAGATAACGGTAAATTAATAAATACGCGCAGCAGCTGCCATTGTAACTTACAGGCCGCCACGCTCATGAAACAAACTTGTTGCTGCCCGCCTAAAAATATTTTGCACTCAAGCGTTTTTTAGCATCGGCGAAACATAATTATTTACGTTAATAAATTCATTGTAAAAAGTCTACGTAAATAACATAATAATGTATTAATTTTTTATAGATACGCTGGTTTTATCACGGGATGTGTCAGAAAATAATCACGCTGGACACCACTGCATCAAATATTTGACTGCATTCTATCGGTAAAAGAATTAGGCGGTAAAGCAGAGTGCACGGTAGCGCATTCTGACGGAGATGCGAAGCACTATCTGTGAATTAGTACCCGTGCTGTCTGCTGCCGCGCTGTGTGGACTGGGAATCTAGATGCTCATTCACTCGCCAGCCGCCCGCCCGGATGAGGAGAGGATCTAGGCGCGCGTTTGTTACGGAACACAGCGTCGCTCGCTCGGCCGGCTTTGCTCGACGGTGAGCGCTCAGCTCAAAATCACTCCCGCGGCCGAAGTTTTCAATGAATTTTAATGATTTTTTTTTTTTGTTTCTTGACGGATGGTTTAACACTATCTACGGAGAGAAATGATTATGCTGCAGCCAGTAAACGTATTTTTAATAGACTTACACTATAATTTATATATTTTATTTTATCAAAGTTACTTAGTTATTTCATACGTTTTTGGTTATTTTTTCATAGTTCCTAAAAATCCTTTCGTTAAATCGCTGTTTTCGTTATTCCCGAGTTCGTTAAATCTGGGTTCTACTCTAACATATTCATCCGCCGGCAACAGGGCGCTTTCCAAACCACATCACTCAGTAAAAAATTTAGAATAACAATAAGTTAAACAGTTTCATACTGCTGCCTGAACTGACATAGTCTAAATTACTCATTAATCAAACTGGCCTCAATAAGTATTCACAATTTATCAAATTAATAAAGGTTACACAAATTAGGTCACCAAGTAGTGCCAAAAGCTGCTCATGCATACTGTGAGCATCACACCATTTTAAACTCTATCTACAGCCAATCACAGCACAGCATGATGAAATAATAGAAATTCCTTTTGTGCTCAACCGAACCTCCTGGCACCAGCTAGTTTCAGCGCTAACAATTTCACTTCCTCTAGTTTATATAGATTTTACTAAAATACATTTATTACCAAAACTACCCAAAAACCAGCAAATTACCAAGAGAGAAAAAGTTTAAGAAATTAAATTCTACGTCGATAGACATCCCACATGCCTAGAAAAAAGTTAAGTTTACAAAATTTTGCACAATTTGGACTTAATCAAAAAACAACACTAGAAGTCATAAACACTGCCATAGAGACTTAACATGATGATTAACAACAAAACTTTACCTGAATAATCTTCCTTCAAGTTACAAACAGATGCATACTTTGAGCTAACTCTCAATTGAAAATTTACATTTTCAGGTTTTTATAAATTTAACTCAAAAGGGCCATAAGTGATATGTAAGGCACACTTTGCTTTAAGTAAAAAAATTGTTATTAGGCAGAGCTGAAATATATGCCTGTGGGCATCACTGATCACTTCAGATATGTAATTATTTATTTTAATTAATTATTATTACCCTAGTACTGGTTTTCGTAGCCTCTCAACATATTCTATGAGTTTCTCTAAGCAATACATAATTAGTAAAATACCACCAGATTAGCACACTACTTCTCTGAAAACATATTGTTTGACTATTTACTTTAAACTGACACTTCATACAAGAAAATAGCAATTAAAAAATACAAAAAAATAATTGAAATCAGGGTGGATCTGGGACACAACCAACTTACAATAGATTCCGTTATTTAAATTACATGTAAGTGTCACAAACAAAGCAGTGACAAAATTGAGACATATAAATAAGTATTTCACTTATAAAACACGTTCATTGATAAAAATACATACAGTAGTATAAAACATTTCAAAATCACTATCAGATTACACTACAATTACAATAACTGTAACACGACCCATCCTCGGCCCATGCTGACCCCAAAAGCCAAGGGTTTGTTGTTTGCCGAAGCTGAGCTATTTAAGAGTTAATTAGAGAGGTTTACACTAAACAAGAAATAAGCTTAGTTGTTTCTGAGTACTGGCATTTCCACTATTCTCGACTATGAGACAGCCATTTATTTAGACAAATTCAAAAAAATTCACAACACCGGCGATTCCCCAGGTGAAGTTCCAGTTACAACAAAAAAAATGCAGCAAAAGTCGTTTAGGGTGCGCTCAGTCCCGGATACGTTAGGTTTGCTGACTGGGCTTTTCATGATCTTAGTTCGCTAGTCTGGTCAGCCACATGGCTGATGCCCCATTACTGCGGTACACTTAAGTCCCAAGTTCAGCTTTTAGCCTTCCAAAGTTAGCGTGCCCTTTACATTATTTGTGGACCCGATGTACCCGTCATCCCCAAAGTCAATCAAAAGTTGATAAAAGAATAGAAAAACACACGTCCTTTCAGCACCACCGCTTGGCAGCCTACGCTACCCCTGCGCGCGCACACCGACGTACGATGCCAATCTCGTCCTCTTTGCAAATAGCCCTCAGCCAGGTCCGGTCGCGCCTGACCTGCGCGCACCCTGACGGAATTCCTCCGTCTTACAAAATGGAGGACCTTTTATGTTTATTTGGTAGCTCTAATTCTGGTCCTAACCACTTGAGTCGCAGGCATTTGCTTAAACGTTATTATATCTATTCAGGAAATGATTTGGGATCCTAACCAATGCCAAGGATAACACATTTTTTACAAATAACAAATGGATCAGGGCACAAGACTATAGTTGTTCCTAAGGGACCCACAGTCCCCCAGCCATTTCTCAGAAAACAGCCCTCCACAGGCCACACCACATCATATCCAATCACAACACAGTTTAACATGATAGTTGAAACATCACTCCCAGCCACCTTGATACCTTTAACATCAGGCATGGGGTGGGCTCCCACACACTTACATAACCATTCAAATTGTATGTACTCAACTCATGCAAAAATCACCCAACATACTGTACATAATCATATTATTTAAACAAGAACTAAAATTTCATACCAGACAAACAGATTCATCACACCTTTGCAACTTACCAGAAGTTAAAAACACAATTGATGAAAATGAGATTTTTCAAAACGTTAAAACAAATCATTACCAGATTGGCCAACTTAATATAACAGAGTAAGATATCTTTAATAATAACTTAATACATGAGTATGTTTTATGAAGAGAAAAAATGTGTAAATCCAAAATTTTTAAAATAACTATGTACCATATATGTATTTATTTGTATGCTATGACAATTGCTCACTAGCTATTGGTGCAATAATTCTGTCAATGAAATAACAATTGAACTTAAAAAAAAAACAGTAAGTGAATTGTTTCTCCCGATACAACATTCCCCCTGATTAAGCGATTTGAAGTGGTGAAGGTAAACTTGATCTACCATAAATGATGTTTCATGTCTATTTAGATTCTATTTAGAGATACATACATAATTGTGGCCGTACTATTGAGAACAGCAATGAAAATTTCTTTACGAGATACGAATAGAGTTGTTTATTTTTACGAACCTCATTGAAGAGCATCGCAAGTTACAGAAGACCATCCACTCATGGTACTACCGTGTTCCTAGTCGCTTGACCTACTCCAGTTGAAATTGTCTGCGCCCACAATCAGAGGAGGTGCCTACAGATATCTACCATGGGGAAAAATATAACCATCAGCGCAGATTGTCTAAAAGATACCAAAAAAGCAAAAAGTATGCATGCTAAGATTGCAGAATTATGATGGGGGGTGTTTGCCTAGCAGTAGACTTTAGCAGACTAAGATAGAGCAGTGGCATAATTGATTAAGATGTTATGCAGAGCATAAAGGAGTAAACCTTCAGCAGTTGCTGCCAAGACTAAATAGACTAAGTGTTCAAACAATAGCATTGCAGCTTGTGAAAAGCTCTGATTTCTCCACAATTCTTTGTAAAAACTGTGATTCAGGAAAGTTAAAGGGAAATGTGTGTAATGAATGCAAGGGTACAAATAGATGATACAAATCCTACAGGTAACAGGCAGACAATCTACGCAACCTTGCAGTTAGGACAAGACAACAGTGCAAAAATTAATAGTTGCGAACAACTTTTTAACACCACCCTTGTTTAGAATAGTACACTCAAACCCTGCTCGTACAGCACTCGGTTCATACAGACACTTCGCTGTACATAACATTTTAGGCACTGTGGAAACAAAAATAAATAAAATCTCCTAAAATAGTCACCAGACTGCAACAAATAAAAACAATACAGGTACTCAACAGGAACTAATTTAATATGTTGTGTTACACTGTAAAATTTTGACAGCTGTGGAGAAAATTTAGCAATATTTAGTTCACTGAACTCTAGCAGCTGTTCCACTTGCAGCCTCTTGGTGCAATTTTTTGTGCACTGTTTGCCGAGACAAGCATGCACAGTAGACAAGCATGCACAGTACGATAAAAAGCAACGGTGCTGGATGAGTTCCAAACGCCTGTGATTGGCAGATAATTCTTGAGGTGGGTGAAGTAATACAAGAACTGAAAAATAGATGGCGTTACTATCGCAGTTCGGGTGGAGTTTACGCATGAAATGTAAACATTATTCCCAGAAATATGGATTTTGAATACATCAGTCATGTTTTCCTGATCTTGTGAGTCACTAAATGTCAGCCAGCATTGATCAAACTCATTCTTTGAACATATTGAAGCAATATTGTTTCCGCCCATTCATAATTTGGATGTAAAAAATTTCACCAGGATCACTTCTCATAACTACTCAAGTTGAAATTTTTTGAACCCAGACAGACCTTATGACTTCATAAAACGCTATAACGTAGTGCGTTCTCTCATATTCTTGCAGAAATCAAATACAGTGCATATTAAATTTTTCTCCCAAATTATACTGTATTTTGTTAAAACAGGAGCAATGTTATGAAAAATATTAAATTCCAAAAACAGTTACAAAATGTGTCATTATTTACGAACAATTCAACATGGCGGCGACATGTATCAAGGTTTTCCATTACCGTATTTGCCGGCATATAAGACGACAATTTTTACACATTTTTGGCCCTCAAAAATTGCTACTCGTCTTATATGAGGGTGCAAAAATTTTTGGTAGCCAAAAATCGTTTGAAAGCTAAGCTGTAAGCTGTAGATTTGTATGATGTTTCAAGGAATTGCGTTTTTCGTCACAAATGAAAACGAGTGCCCCGTTTATTTTAATAAAATTTACGGTACGAAATTTTGATGAGCGTCATTTATAATAAAGGACACTTCCTCGCAGCAAAGCGGCGATCGATGCGAGCGCTTGCCGAGATACTTTGTCTCGCCATCCTACAACTCTTGGGCGGAGAAAACGAGGATCTAGGTCTGCATGCTTTCATCCTTTGTCTCGCAAGCACAAGACTCTCGGGCAGAAAAAACAAGGATCTAGGTACCGTATCACACATTCACGTGTCTACCATCGAGTGCTAGGCTGGCGGACAACAGCGCACAGGAATGCGATGACCTTGCAAGCTGCTGCCCGGCGTTGCCATGTTGTGCGCGGCGAGCCTCAGGCCGGCGTTGCCAAGTCGCGCACACCTGCCGGCAAACGAAGATATCGCCGGCCACCACCGTGCATTTCCTTGGCACTTGGGTGCCCGGAGGGCAGTAGTAGACAATGTAATTTGTTTATTTGTCTACTATGATGTTTATATGCCGGTAATAAATGCATTGAAAATATTTAAACTAAATTTTGAATGTTTCTGGCAAAGGAAAAAAATATTTTTCTGTCGGGAAATTCAAAATTAATAATTTACCTTTTTTCAAGATTTTGTACCTTCAAAACCATGACTCGTCTTATATGCGGGGTCGTCCTATATGCCGACAAATACGGCATGTTTTTGTACTTTTTAGTGTACAGTATATATAGTGATGGTAACAGTGTTTTAAGCGAAAATGGGCTATGGGTTAAATTATTAGGAATATATTTCATTAATATAACGTGCACAATTTTCCTACTGGAAATACTGTGACATATTGTGTGCTATAGGTTAGGCCTACATGCAACATCACAGTATGTTTTCCCTTTGTATGTGATTTTGTAATTTATTGCTTATGTGATTTACCCATGTACAGAAAAAAAAAGAGGGGGCATATGGGCAAAACTGGTTGTCTCGCTTCGCCAGAACTCATTCATACGGCTTCAGGGTACGTAGAGTTGGGATTTTAGTGCACCATAATTAATACAGGATAATTATAAACCGTAAACATTTCACGAAGTCGGTACAGCGAAATGTGCAACAATAATGTAACAAATTATACAGCACATGAAAGACAAACTCTCAATATTTTTTTTAACGTAGCGCTAACAAGGTATGTTCAAAAACAACTAACAGGGACGCTAGTGACTGCAATTGTTGACAATTGTGACGAACCACGCAGAGAAAGTCTTTCATGTGTTTGAATTCACCCGTTGCCAATTAATAGTGAGTGTTCAAAGAGCTTTCCGTGCCAAGTTTCACAAGACATCACCAGTTTACAACAGCATAACGAAGTGGTACAAGAAATTTGAGGACGGTTGTTAGTGCATCGGAAAACGTTTGGGTAGATTGTGTGTCAGAACAGACCATGGACAGTGTAAGGGATATGCTGGTGCGGAGTCCCAAAAAGTCAACATATACTGTATACTAGCGCAGGATCGGACATTATCTCAGTTAACAGTGAGGAAAATTCTTCGTAAGTGATTAAGAGTGAGGCCATACAAATTGCAGCTAGCAACTATGAGAAATTGCTGCAACTGCAGTTATCACCTTCAGCTGCCCCTGCACCCTTTCCCCATTATTTCTTACACAGTTAATCCTTTACCCTTTGGGATGCCTCTAACAATTTCTTCCATTTCTCTCAAAATAAAACAGTGCCATTTTACATGCAAAAAGTTTCAGTATTTCTGTAGTAATTCGCAGTCATTCAGCTTTCAACTTCAACTTGTTTTTGCTATGATCTTTGAAAGAACTGTGCAACGAGAGTGCAAGACTGGATTTATTTGCTTGGACATACTCCATTGCGAAATAAATGACTGTCAAAAGAAAACTAAAAATAAGACAAGAAAACATCAATAATCAGAGTATACTTTAGTCATCAGGATACATACACAACATGAAACTCCAAAACTCGAATCAGGTCAGATAAAACAAGAAACAAGCAGAAAATAAATGAAATAATAAAAATTTAAAAAAGAAACCTACGTTGACATGCGACACAATGATGAGATGAAACAAAAACGCAATAGATATCAGACATTAACAGAAATACAGCAAACGACACAATGATACAACTAAACTAAACATAAAGACATCAGACACACACAGAAAAAACAACAAAAGACACAAATGATGAGACGAACCAAAACACAGTAGTTTTCCAGATAGTCAGTATTAACAATGTTTCGGGAACTGAAATCTGTTCCCGTCATCAGGTAGACCCACAGGGTTCAGGAACACGAGTGTGACTGATGGGGAGACTGGAAAAACCATAGGTTTACGTAGGGTAAATCCCCTTATCCTGTTCAGCCAATGGGAGATGAGCTGTCTCGTGATTGGTCGGGCAGCATGTATTGACACTGATTGGTTGTTTTTTCTGCTATGGTTCACTGATAAACCATTTTGGATTACTATTTTTGGTTACTATTTTTAAACATGACTTTGGAACACATCAATTAATTTATTTTTAAAGCAATTTTTTACGAGGTGGGCAGCAAAAGGAAGACTTTGGATTTTTCTACTTAGTACGAGATTATCTGGAGGCCCGGCAGATGCTTCTATCAGCCATCCATTTACAAAAATCAACCTTCTGTCATTGAAATGATTTTTAGCTTTTACAACGAACTTAATTCACAGAAGATTTTCCATATGAACTGTGTTAGATGTTGTGTACTTAACCGAACGATTGTGTGAATTTCCTAAAGTATATAATTTTGGACACTATTATAGAGACTAAATTTTGTTTGTCTGGGAACTGTTCATATGACAGCTTTGATTTTAAACCTACTCTGCAAACAGGCAATTGAAGATCCTATGCACAGTTTATGTGCAGGAGTGAGGGTTGATGGTGACAGCAAAGGAAGACTTCTCTAAGCAAGGTTGTCAAAGTAATGAAGAACACAGAGCAGGGTCACTGCAAGTACTGACCAAAGGCCAGCCCATGGTGTGTTCTACTGTGCCAGGCTTGTGTTTGTCAGGCTCCACCTCCCACAGCTCCTTAAGGCCGATGCCGTACGTCTGGGGCTCGCACTTCTCTCGCAGGCCGTAGCGCAGCATCAGCTGCTTCGCCAGGTGACCGTGACAGCCCTCCGCGAATATTGTGCACTTGGCATGCAGCTCCATGCCACGCTCAAAGTTCTCCTGCACACACCAAAACACACTCCATCACTACACGTACAAAATTAACTAACTAAACCAAATCCTCACTACTGTGACACTCCAAAATCTTGGCCATGTCATCATGAAATATGACACCACCAAATCCTCACGATGACACCATGAAATGTGACATGCCCTCCAACTAGGTGACACTCACCTCAATGAAAACTAAACTCTTTCACGGAGTAAAACTTTGTAATCTGGCCGAACTTGCATTGTTGACACAATTTCTAACAAAATTCAAAGATGAAGTAAACAATCATGTACTGGACAAACCAAATAAGTTAACTTATTGTGTTGAAGCTAAATTTCATAGGTAGCACTCCCAGGAGAGAACCACCAGCTTAAATTACAACGAAATTTCAAGTCTGCCAGAAAACTGCTATCAAATCAAAAAAAATCACAATCATCGTAAAATAGCCTGCACTCAGGTGCAAACAAAATATTTAAATAACATATATACATATTAATCAGTTCTGTAAATTCTCTTAGACCTAGTCCACCCAAACTTGCGCATCACTAATGGCGTGTTCGCCCCCATTTTTCCACCCCACACAAAACATGTCTAACTTGCTTGGGCGACCAAAACATAATACACGTCTGCTGCCCTTGGGCAACCCAAACACAATGGCGATCCATGCCAAGACAAGCTAGCTCTCTCCGTGCTTCACCCCTGGTGGCCACCCAATGCATTAAGGCCACTAAATGTTACCAAAACTAAAACTAAGTAAACTTCTTATCAATAGATACAAAACTTTTACTCAATAACTATATTTTATATAAAAATTTCGCTCTTCAAAAACTAATAATATTTTTAATTACATAAGGAAGTTTAATATTTTATACGGCATGTCTTTTGATTGGCCCACGTCTCCCTGCACAAAACATCATACTGTCTCTGTCACACACACAAGTCGCAGAAGTGCACGTGCACTCTGGTAGAAAGTAATAACAATAAGAATGGTCACAATCTAATTTTAACTTATCCAGGAACTTGGTAAGCACAACTGGCCGCTACATTGAAACTAGGTCAACAATACTCGTAGCCTCAATTCAAACATGTTTGCTTTTTAACATTATGTAACTGCTACAAATAGTACAGATATTCAAGCTAAATTAAAAGAAACAAATAGCTTCAACCATGGCAAACTCATTAAATATCAAGTAAAATAATTTAAAACTGATACAGGCAATGGCCAGACATCACCCTTCCAATATTGTCAACAATACCTGAAGATAAAGAACTAAATAATGAATAACAACAATTTGAATAAAATGCACAAAAGAAAGTAAACAAAGAAATACTGTAATACAAACAATTGAGGTGGGTGGACAGCCTGACACTACATTAATACAATACAAGGTTATGTCTGTACTGTTCAATTTTACGACAACCAGACGCAATAACCAAAATAATTGGCAAAATTCTTATCTGACCGTATTTGTGTTGGAAACAGAGCTCAGTACAATTCGCAACATAACCAATATCGGGGGCGTGTCCCTAAAAATACTTGGTGGCTGCTTTGCTATTCAAGTAAGGGCAGATTTTCGAACCTAAACACAAAATCACAGTAGTTTTTATCTGTGTAATACACAGAAATTTTGACAAATTGACTGAAACAATTTTACAAACATTTGTATAAGAAAGTAACATGAGATCATAATGTTTTAATTTACAGAAGATACTATTCAACTATGTAAAGTAAACATGGCATTAGCAGTCCTGGTGCAATATGTGATGCTTTAAGGAATACACTTGACCCTGAAAGGGGCAAGGTGCTAATAGTTTGTCATATTAAAAACATGTTATTTCAATATTTCACTAGTAGTTCACCTCGCTTTGGGCAACAAGGTAAGAAATGTCACAGGGGAATGGTTGCACAACCCTAAATAGAAACTGTCCGAACAGATGTTTATGAACAGTCAATCTTCCTTGAAGTCAGTACCCGGGACAGAGAGGAGAGGAAGAGCATACCTTAGGGGAGCCATCTTTGGCGATGCCAACATCATTGGTGGCTATCCCCTTGATGCTGCCATCAGGGTGGAAGAGCACCTCTGCGGCGGCGTAGCCCGGGTACAGCTCGACACCCAGGGCCTCTGCCTGCTGCCCCAGCCAGCGTACCAGGTGGCCTAGTCGTACCACGTAGTTGCCGTGGTTAGCCAAGGGCATACCTGCAGCCAACAAGTCCCCAGTCTCTAGTCACTGTTCACAGAACCTGCATGCATGCATTACCAGATGCTAGATGCTCCTTGCTAGTATGTACCACTTCATGGCATGCCTACCTGTGCACTGGAGACTCAGATGTGACAGAGCTGTAAAGGCAACCATGAAGTGTGCATAAAATGTAGCATTGCCGTTACCAGTCAAGCACTGAACTAGCATACAAGATTATAGCAGATCCATTTTTACATGTGACTTTAAAGCAGTGATCATATAACTTGACTGGTGGAAGGTGTGTAGCAAAGCTCAGTGCACGTTTCTGAGTCTCACATCCATTCTGTTAGTAAAGTTCGAAGCACAGCAGCTTGCAAAGGCCATGTTTAACTATGTTGGAGAGCTTCGAAACAGTGCTTTTAATGAGCTTGGTATCTTAACACAGATATTCCTTCCTTGTCCAAAGTGTGTTTTCGTTTCGTACATTAGCACAATGGGTACATGTGTAATAGTTTCATAAAAACAATTAATTTACGACAACACTGCAATGAATTTGTAGTGTGTGGTAGGAAGCACCCTTAATAACATGCTCATACTGTGATGTCACAGAATTCCAGCTAACATTTGCGAAATAAATTTTCAGTCCAAGCTACAAATACGTGTTACTATTACTATAAAAGGTCTTAAAAGATGGAGTTGTTAATTTTAACTGAAATGTAAGAATAATGTTACTGTAATTTACCTCTTCAAATAACACTTCCAGTTATTCAACACTAACTTATATCTACATTGTCTATTTTTATGTACAGGTTTGTATTTACACAATGAAATGTCACTACAAGAAATATCTGTTCATGGAGGAGTCTTACTATTTACAGTAAAACCTCTTTATAACAACCACCTCTCTATAACAACCCTTTCTTCAAGAACAGTGGGGTTTTGAAATAGGGGTTTTATCTGTTAAACCCCTTTATAAAGACTGACTCTATATAGATATCCTATTCTAGGGAACCATGAGGTCTTTATACAGGATGACTGGAAAAAACACTGACAATGCTTAGTATGTTGTGCGGGACGACAAATTGATCTGGAAACGCACTGTGTGGGTGCAGGAGACCAGAAAAATGTCCGTGCGACATGTGGTCAATAAAACAAACAAACAGAATGCAGCAAAAAGCAGGTTACAAACGGAGTTCAAACTGTGTACCTCCGACATCAATGCAGAGTCTACAGCGGCATGATCCAATAAGTGCAGTTGTCTGGAAAGAATTTCAATCGCTCCATGTACTCATCCTATGAGGTCCTCCTCTGATATTACAGGAATGGCATACATACACCATGGCTTTCATACTACCCCACAGAAAAAAGTCGAGTGGTGTGAGATCTGGTGATTGTGTTGGCCTTGGAACTGGTCCTCCTCCACCAATCCATCGATTTGGGTATGTAACGTTGAGGTGATTCCTCACATTTCTATCAAAGAGAGCTGGAGCTCCGTCATGTTGCAGCCACATGACCTGTCGCATTTGCAGTGGCACTTCATCCAATAAAGTAGGTAAGACATCTCTTAAAAAACGTGATGTAGATCACTTCTGTTAATCTGTTTGGCAGTAGATATGGACCAATGATACGGTCCACAATTATTACAGCCCATACGTTGACACTGAACCTGTGCACATGGATTTTCATCCACCCAAACATGCGTGTTACGCAGGTTTGCAATTCCGTTGCAGTTAAAGGAGCACTCATCTGTGAATAGTACCAAGCTCGGGAATTGTGGCTGCAGTATGTATTGTTGTAAAAACCACTCTGCAAACTGGACTCCTTGTGGGTAGTCATCCTCCAGTAATGTGTGGACTTTTTGCAGATGGTATGGATGTAGCAGCTGGTCGTGAACAACTTACCACACCGCATTTTGATATGTGTGCAGCGGTTGTGCCACTTGCCGAGTGCTGGTGGATGTGTTCTCTTCGACCAGTCTCAACACATCCTTCTCTAATTGAGGTGTTTGAGTCGAACGTGGTCGACCCGCATCATGTTTTGGTACCTAACAAAGGGATAACATTGTAAACATTCAACACTACTGCTGTACAGTCGTATTACTGTGGTACACGTAAGTAACAAGCACAAGTTACACTGCTATGTACATACGTGAAACTTTCCGACTTCTCTCAGTAGTCTCTCAATGGCCGTGAACGAAGAATAATGAAAAGTATGTCTGTTTGGAAAATGTTCCGCATAGAGTCGTGCAACAGCTCGACCATTGCAATCTGTTTTGTCGTATGCGAGCACCACGTCGGTCATTTCCGCTGTTGTGTACTGGTACATGTCGACTGCTGCCAAACACAGCATTGCACTGAAAGACTACTAAATGTGCCTCAATCAAATGTATCGAGTAGCGCATGCGCAGGAATGTTATTATGGTCACATCGTTAGCTAAACGGTTCTGTACCTGTTTTGGAGACCAAAACGGATTGCAACCAATGAGGACAGTTGTCTAACAATGATGTTCTACTGCCCCCACATTGTGCATTTTCGGACGTGGGTTCCTTCTTCAATTATGATCAGTTTGTCGTCCCGCACAACATATTAAGCGTTGTCTGTTTTTTACAATCATCCTGTAGAGAGGTTTACTGTACTTGCTTCTCTGTAGCTCTCATCTGTCACAGAAGTCCTAACAGACGCTCCTTAGCTAATTGCCTTGTGTACTCCACAGCGCACTTGTACTCCCTTGAATTTCCTTCTTGGCCTGCCGCCGAAACTACAACTACGCTGCAGAAACTGGACACCCCCAAGCGTCAAAAAATCATCCAGATTCGCTGCCACCGACATTCTCTGCTACTCAGCTTGTACACTTGTCGATTCCTCAGCACTCCCACCACTCAAAAAACTCTAGAACTCCCACGCCCAGGGAAAATATCCCTTCATAGTCAATAGGCAATCTTTGGAATGCTCCCCCAGCTACCAGTCGGGAATCAAAAATGCTTTTAGCGTCAGTCGCCCTCCTAACATGTTGATTTATTGGTTTTCCTCGCCTATTTTTGTTTCACGAACAAAAATTCCACAATTACCACAACGGAAACATAGCTACTGAACTTACCTTTCGGAAGACGTAAAATAAGTGAACTAGGAACTATAGTTATGTATTTTTTATTAAATTTAACCAAAATTATTAATTTAATTTTATAAAGAAAAGACAATTATGATTTTCTAACTCATTTCTTATACATCTACTGTAAGGTAAGATCAATAGCTATGTTTCTATTGTGGTACTTATGGAATTTTTGGTCATGAAACAACAATAGGCAAGGAAAACCAATAAATCAACATGTAGGAGGGCGACTGACGTTTAAGGGTGCCGACTACCATGAGCAGTTTAGCATGTCAGAGGCTCAGAAACTACAGAGCTATAAGGGTAACCTTGAAGCGTGCATTCAGGGTTGCTTCAGAATGTCAGGATCAAAATTTTCTGAGTTTTTCAGGTTTTCGAGATGAATTTTTGGAATTTCTAATCAATTTGATGTAACAAAAAATTACTTAAAATGTTGGCATAGGCTGTATAAAATCTGCAAGGCTGTTTTCTTTTAAAACCAATCCTGAAAACTTTGTGGTTGCTCTGCGGTTTGTAACTGCAATGTAAGCAGTTGTCCTGTTTTTTCCACATTTAGCACTCAAAGCCCTAAGAATGGCAATGAGTTTTTGTTAATTGGTAGTATTTTTACCGGTTCATAAACTGCCAATATTTTCTTTCAATGAATAATTGTGTAGCAGTCAATACATAGTTACATACAGCGTCTATCTGATAGAAGTATTTTAACACGTTAAAACATACTCAGCACAATTTAACAGAGTACACAGTTTAAAAAGATGATCACAGAACTTATGTTGTCCTTGTATTCCATTAACTATTAAGAAATTTACGCTGTAGCTTCATGGAGTAATTTGTCAGGAAACTAAATAGCTGTGTCCTGCATTCCAATTTTTACTGAAAGAAAACTAAATTGAACCTTTTATATTTCATATTGATAAAAATTGTCAAGAATTTACATTATCTACATTCTCAAAAACATTGCAAATGCAGGACAAGTAAGTTGTATCATTAGAGCTAAAGTTTGTTGGTAGAGTACTACACACTTGAATTTCCAAGCACAAAAACAAATTTCTTTGGCTACATATTCCAGGCTTTCCCTGAACAATTTCATATTCCCTGACGTGGAGTAAAGATGTGTCGTTGGAGCAAATCAGTTTTTATTTTGCATGCCCAGTTGCCCTTTACTACAACAGGTTATGGGCCCAGGCGGTTAAGTGGTTAGGAAGTTAAAGCGAGTGGTACAATTTTTTCAGTTTCTGTGCGCGCAAGAAAGGTTGAGTTCCTATTTTGTGAAAATGTTTAACGCCAGTTTACCGAGTGTAGAAAAACTTGTCGGTCGAGAGAACTATCAAAATTGGAAATTTGCAATGAAGGCCCTTTTGCAACTTGACGACTTGTGGAATGTTGTTGTGGGGAAAGATGACGATAAATGAAAGGATGAAAAGGCTTTCGCTAAATTAGTTTTGTACATTGATCCAATAAATTTCTCTCACTTAACGACGGTGCCTACCGCTAAGGATGCATAGCAACAACTTGAAAAAGCTTTTGAAGATTCGGGACTAACAAGGCGGGTCGGTTCGTTACGATCTTTAGTAACTACGATATTAGATGAATGTAAGAACATGGACGAATACGTTGATAGAATCATTTCTACCGACCAAAAACTCAATCAAATTGGCTTTGAAGTGAACGATGAGTGTGTCGGGAAGTTATTGCTGGCCGGTTTACCAAGCGAATATGGCCCAATGATTATGGGAATAGAGAGTTCGGGAATAAAATTAACAGGCGACGTGATAAAAGTGAAGTTGCTACAAGATGTTCGTGGAAACCAGGCAGATTCCTACACATGTACCGACTGAGATACTGCGCTAATTGCTGGAAAATACAAGACGAATCCTCGGGAAAATGTGTCCCAGCCTAAATAACCTGTAGTTTGCTACAACTGCAACAAGATTGGACACATTGCCCGAAATTGCCGAGCCCCTACTAGAGGGACGAAAGCAGTGAGTACAAAGACGTTAAAAGCAGGAAAATTCCTTATATTTTTCTGGCACAGATCAAGTAATGACAGGATATGATGATCCTCAAACAGTAGAGGAAGCATTAAGTGGTCAAGAAGCATGTGGATGGATGAAGGCTATGGAAGAAGAACATAATTCTTTACTTGAAAATGAGGCCTATGAACTTGCAGATTGAGTTGAAGGAAGGAAAGTCTTGAACACAAAATGGGTTTTCAAATACAAGGGGACTAATGGTGGACAATTGAAGTATAAAGCAAGATAGTCATACAAGGTTGTTCCCAAAGAGAGGGAATAGATTATGAAGAAACCTATTCACCTGTGGTTCGGTATTCATCTATCATATACAGTATTTGTTTACAGTAGCTGTGAAAGAAGAGATGCCAATTGATCATATGGATGTTAAAACAGCCTACTTGTATGGTGACTTAGATGAAACTATCTATGTAAAGCCTCCCCAAGAATTAGTGAAACCAGGTGAAGAAAGAAAAGTGTGGCTATTGAAAAAAGCAGTGTATGGACTCAAACAAGGAGGAAGATGTTGGAATAAGATGTTGACAGTGGTTCTCAAGGATACTGTATTTACTCGCGTAATCGCCGCATATTATTGACCAAATTTTAGGCCCAAAAAATGGGGTGCAGCCATTATGAGGGGTTTTCAAAAAAATTACCTTCTAAATTTTGTATGGTGTAGAATATAACAAATGTACATTATTTTCTATATTTACTCGTCCATAGCGTGACCATTTCTCCAAAAATAAAGAAAAAGATTTTGTCGGTGTATAGTACAGTAAACATGGAAAAATTAAGAGACTATAAAATCTTGTTAATCCATTCATGTGCGTCACTCAATTAAAGTCGTTCAAAATTATCCCGCATAAGACGTTTACATTTTACGGTCCATTACATGTATGCTATTATTTCCGTGAAGTAGTTTATAAACAAATCCGGTTCAAGCTTAAAACGTCACAACTCTCCAGACGCCGTTACGTTTATCAACAGAGCATCATCAACCAGCGAGCGCGACTCATCGTGTCAACAGCGCTTAAACCAGCGAGCGTGACTCATCGTGTCTGGTACCTAGATGCTCGGTTCTGCCGCCACGTCTTATAGGCACGAAAAACAAAGGATCTAGTCGTGCGTGCCGGCACGCCGTGCTTCCGATCGACGAACGTTTGCAACGGTCGCGTTTTGGAGATCATATTTTTGCCATTCTGGCTAAGATGTTTTCTCGCTGAAGTCCATAGCAAAACCTGATCCCTTGGTAAACGTCTTAACAGAGTTTTACTGTATTGTATCCCATGTTGAAAAATATGGGGTGCGACCTTTATTCGGAGTTTTTAAAATACTGCTCTAGGCCTTTCAAAATAATGGTGCGGCCATTATGCGATGGCGGCCATTATGCGAGTAAATACGGTATGCATTTTGTGCAATCTAAAGCAGACCCATGTGTATTCCATAAATTCTGAAGCCAAGGAAAAGTTTTTGTTGCTGTGTATGTAGATGACTTGCTCATCAAATCAGACAATGAAGTGTTGAAGGAGACTAAGTGTAAGATGAAGGAACATTTCAAGATGAAAGATCTTGGTCCAGTGAAGAAATGTTTGGGTATGAATACTAACCAGACTACTGAATAAATCTCCATTGACCAGACTGACTACATACATGAGATTCTTCAAAGATTCAACATGAGCAACTGCAAACCAGTCGCGACACCGATGGAGACTGGCATAAAGATGAATGAAGATGAAGATACTCTACCAGATAGTGTACCTTATCAGGAGGCAGTAGGAAGTCTTTTATATTTGGATCAAATCTGCAGACCAGATATTTCCTTTGTTGTGGGTATAGTGAGTAGATTTAACAAAAACCCTAAAAAGTGTCATTGGATAGCTGTGAAGAGGATTTTCCGATATCTCAAGGGAACTCTAAATTTGAAACATAAGTTTCTCAGAAATTCCAACCATCCTCTAGTTGGATTTAGCGATGCAGATTGGGGGAATGAGATGAATGACAGGTATTCCATATCTGGGAGTTGTTTCAAATCCCAGGGTGCATTGATTACTTGGTATAGTACGAAGCAGAATACGTTGCTCTTTCCTTTACTGCTCAAGAAGCCTTGTGACTTAGTCAGCTAATAAAGGAAATAAAACATGAACTTGAAAACATTTCATTAACATTATTTTGTGACAATAGAGGAGCTATTTAGCTAGCGAAAAAATCCAATAACTAGTTATAAGAGTAAACACATAGATATTACATATAATTTCCTAAGGCAGCATGTCGAAAATAATGTGATTTCTATTGAACATTTGCCTAGTGAAGATATGTTCTGATATCTTACGAAAACCTTTATCAAAATCAAGGCACACAGCATTGTTAAAGAAAATAGGGTTATATATCTAGAGTTAAGCTAGTGCCATGTAATAATTGATGTAATGAATCGTGAACTATCAAACATTCTAGAGTGGTCAATAAAGCATGGACTAAAATTAAACCCCAAGAAAACACAATGCATTATAATCAGATCTATTTTATACTTCTAAAAATGTCAAACATCGCTAAAGCCCCGAAAATCATGCTTAATGGTGAACCAATTACCTTATTGAAATCAGTAAAAAACTTAGGCATTTATTTTAATGATACTTTAACGTGGCGTGAACATGTTACCTACCTATGCAAACAAACAAATAAAACCCTGTATTCGTTAAGAAGGCTAAAAAAAATTTTACCTACTAATTTAATGAAGACCTTAACAGAATCACTAATTATTTCACGCCTTAACTATGCTGACATAGTTTTCAGTGACTTGCATCAAGATTTAGCCCAGAGACTTCAACTAATTCAAAATAATTGCGTGCGCCTTATTTTTAACCTTAAAAGAAAGGACCACGTCAGTAAATATAGAAACAAAATTTCATGGTTTGATATGAAGAATCGACGTACTTTTCATAAGATTTTCTTGCTCAAAAAACTCTTCTTAACAGATAACTCTCAATACCTTTTATGTCGTTTTTTATCACCCCATACTCTAAACACACATTCTTTTAATCAACAAAAACTTCTGCTTCCCAAACACACATTTTTCTTTGCTTCCTCTTTCACAGTTACAGCTACTAAAATCTGGAATTCTTTACCACAGGAGGCGAGGAATACTACATCAATTCATTTGTTTAAAAAATTATGCCGAAACAATCTGCCAAAGCTGTAAGTCCACTAATTGAGAATGGTTTTAAAAGAGTTTCAAAGGAACGATCCCTATAGTAAAAGCTACTTAAAAATAGGAGGCTCTGTGTGTGTGTGTGTGCGCATGCATGTGCGTGCGTGTGTATGTGTATATATATATATATATATATATATATAACTCTCTCTCTTTTATGAAACTATTTCGTTTGAAAAATTTTATTTCTGTCAACCTTAGGCCTATGAAATATGCGACTGTAATGAATGCACGTTTGCGTTTATGTATATAACCATGTTAATCAGCCTGTATGAGTGTGTGGATCCGTCTGTGTGCGCGTAAACTGTCTTTGTGTAATAATATGCTTTAAGGTGTTTGACTTATTACAGATTGTAATTTTATATTTTTATGTGTAAATTTGTGTATGTATGTATGAGTATATATGTGAACGTATGTGTGTATGTGTGTGGTATGTATGTGTGTCTGTGTTTGTATGTCTGTATGTTTATATATGTGCATATGCATATTTATGTAAAAACATATATACAGTATTTCAATAATAGTTGATGTTAGATGTAGTTTAGTTTACTTAATCATAACTACTTTAAATTATTCTTTTTTTTTTCTTTTTTTTATCTTAGACGCATACTGTAACTTTAGCGTTTCATTTTTTTCTTCTCCCTATTGTCATGGTATAAGTACTACAAGAATTCTTGTTACATTACTATAACAAATATCATCATAATGTTTAATGTATGCAATTTTAAGTACAATTTATTTCCTATCGTTTGTGGTTAAGTGTAAGAGAAGGCGACAATGCCTTAACTTCGCCACAATGAAAATAAAGACGATTTATTATTATTATTACTATTATTATTATGTTTGGTAAATACTTTATGACGTTGAAAAACTGATGGTATGCTAACCTGTAAGAACACTCATTAAAAATATATTTTCAACGGTGGGTGTTGGAGTGTGAAAAAAATATTTTGTTATGTTGGTATGAACAGGGGCCCTATTCCACAATGACTTGTAAAGTAATAATATTAGGTAAACAACTTGTAAGTTGCAAAATTGTGTTCCACAATACTATCCATGAGTATTATATTATACAAGTAGTAGAAATAATTTTACAAGCATATTTTCATTACTTTTACAAGGACATGTTTCACAATAGTATCTTGTAAATTAGGACTTGTAAAAGAACACTTGTAATGAGTACACATTTTTACAAGTATCCAAGCACTTGTACGTATGTTGTTTCTCACGCATATATAAGTTATTGGTCACAAAACATGATAGATAATTTGCTGTTTGATTCTTCTAGTGAAGAAGAAGAGCCACATGCAAGGCAAAAAGTGTTTAGAATTAGACAAAACTTCATGTTTGAGTCTAGAGCAGAGTTTTGTGAAAGGTTTAGGATTATGCCTGAAAGAGTAGAATTATTGGTTCAGGAAATTGGTCATCTACTCCAACATCCTACAAATAAAAGTGGTGCTCTAACTACGAAACAACAGTTATGTATTGCTTTACACTGGTTGGGAAGTGGAAGCCAGTACCACACAATCGGCGACATGCATGGTGTAGGTAAGGCAACAGTGTGTCGCGCTATAAAAGCAGTGGTTTCAGTAGTTAATGTTGCACTCTTCAATCGCATTGTGTCATGGCCACAAAACATTGCAGAAGAAATTAAAAAGTTCTATTCACTCTCTCACTTCCCTTTCGTGTGTGGGGTGGTAGACAGTTCTCTAATACCTATTGATGCCCCTG